>CAKNYM010048683.1:20621-48793 GCA_932195095.1 Andricus curvator
TGCTTGAACTGCAATATTATAAATTTTAGGGAAAAAATCCATGAATTTAAAATGAATTTAGGAATCTTTGAAAACAACGCGTCAAGGGAAACGTCCTCAGTTTAATTTTCGAGTTTTCAACCACCTTGAAGTATCTTTAAAGGTACCCCCCTCCCACTATCATTTTATGAGGCGCGTTCGTCTAAATTTTTATCAAGAAATTTTAGGATTATTTGAAGTTTGTAGATTCAAAAATTTTACTTCGGCAACATTAATATTGGCATAAAAGAAAAACTCATCTTTAAAATGGGCTTCAGGCTCTTCTGTTTTCTGTGCAATTACCAGGTCACACTTGAGTTACACGGTTATAAATCTTTAATAAATTTGTCTGTATACAGAAACACAGTTTAAAGAAAAAATAATCAAACTGTAAAATTTTATATTTGGTTTTTCTCCTGTCTTCGGATAAACGACTGACTCCTTGAAGCACTAGAGCTAGACTGATTTTTGAGGACAATAGAGGACCACATGAGAAGAGTCCAATTATAATTACGTCGCATTTTCAAGTTAAACCGTTGGAAATATTAAGTGCTAAAAAATAAACGTTTATCTCTCTATGTAAACAAAAATCTTGAAGTACTGTGAAGCCTTTGATCTATTGTGAGAAAATTCTTAGAAAAATGAATTAAAATATTATTATAAAATTCAGTGGAAACCATCAAATTAATTCCTGGAAATTCTCAGAAAGCTCTAACATGTGAGAATTTCTAAAAAATTTGTGAAATTTCCTTGAAACCATCGAAATAAATTCAAAATTCTTACGAATAGAGGGAGGAAAAATATTGATATATTTGAGAATCCTTGAAATCCCATAAAGCATTTCAATTTTCGTCAACAAATTCTTTGAAATTCGATAAAGAATTATATATGAATATAGAATTTAAAAAAAGGGTTAAACAACCACCGCAGGGTCCCACTGAGAGCAACTGCCATCTAAAAAATGACACCAGCTCCCAGTAGAACCGCGGTAAATCACACATATGGCCACGTTTCACACTTTCGTGTGTCTTGAGGATACGAAGCGACCCAAGGGTGACAGCACTCTGCATCCATCTCGCAAGTGCTCTGGCATATTTTTGGAAGTGATATTGTATTCGGACGGAGCCGAGAATTCGATCACGAATATAGTTCGTTTCTCGAAGTCTTGGAGAACGATGTCAGGCCTCGAGTGTGCAACGAAAACTGCTGTCCGAAAATCGCATTTCCTGAAAATTTGGCACTTCTCATTTTGGACAATTGACTGTATATTACTGGTCAAATTTGATTGTAATCTATGTCCGAGAAACTCTTAGTTTATAAATGCTTTATACGTTTCGACTGTTTGTCGGAAGTCCTCATCAAAACAAAATTGTTTTACTGCAAATGTAAACCGTATTCCATTTTTCGTCCAGGTCTTCATCGTTTCACAGTTAGATTTCGATCAGATAGACCCATTCCGATGACATGAAAAAGTCCCATTTCGCAGAAGAATCAAACAATATACCGACTAGTGTAGATAGATATATAAGATGTTATGGTTTTGACCAGGGTGTAATATATATTATTGAAGATGGAAAGTAAAGGTCAGTAGATTACTGGTCAAATTTTATTGTAGTCTATGTCCGAGAAACTCTCAGTTCATAAATGCTTTATACGTTTCGACTGTTCGTCGACAGTCCTCATCAGTACAAAATTGTTCTACTGCAAATGTAAACCGTATTCGATTTTTCGTCCAGGTCTTCATACGTTTTACAGTTAGATTTCCATCAGGTAGACCCATTCGGATGACATGAAAAAGTCCCATTTCGCAGAAGAATCGAACAATATGCCGAATTGTGTAGATAGATATTTAAGATGTTATGGTGTTGACCAGGGTGTAATATATATTATTAAAGATGGAAAGTAAAGGTCTGTAGATTACGGGTCAAATTTTATTGTAATCTATGTCCGAGAGACTCTCAGTTCATGAATACTTTATATGTTTCGACTGTTCGTCGACAGTCCTCATCAGTGCAAAATTGTTCTACTGCAAATGTAAACCGTATTCCATTTTTCGTTCAGGTCTTCATACGTTTCACAGTTAGATTTCCATCAGGTAGACCCATTCGGATGACATGAAAAAGTCCTATTTCGCAGAAGAATCAAACAATATGCCTGAATCGTGTAGATAGATATATAAGATGTTATGGTGTTGACCAGGGTGTGATATATTATTGAAGATGGAACTCCGGAAAAGGGGTTATATAAGTAGAGCGCCTACTCAACCGCATTCAGAACAAGCCGAAAACAGGGAATGAGAGGCGACACTGAGACCAACCGCGAACAGGCATCCAATAGAGGAAGAACGATGCTTCAAGACCCGGAGAAACATCAACATTCAGGTTTCTCCCAGGCCCAAAGATCTGACTGAACTGGATGATGAGCTTCGCGGAGATATTTCCGAAGAATCCGACCTCTAGACTATCAATTGTGGTGTGTACAATGCACCGAGAACTTTGGCAGATGCAAACCGTAAAACAAAACCAACGGTTGATCATAAGACCAAAAGACGAATACATTAACTCAGCACAAAGATAGGCTGGGCAAGACAGTACGCGTCCCGCATTCAGTGTGTAATTGACTACATAACACCCGTCATCACACACTCAACAAGTCAAAGCTAATGACCATCAGGCAGCATATTATTGACAGAATACGAGTACTATCTAACGCTAGAAGAAGTCTAGAGCGGAGAGAGAGGTGGGTCAGAGAAAATCAACAGTTTTTGTCTGACCCATCTCGACTCTTCCAGAACCCTCCAGTTACTGTCGACCATCCGCCCAAACCAGAGGAGGCTCAAAGAACATGAATAGCTTCAAAGAGCTTTGCAAAGCCCTCATAACAGCTGAGGAGGAATGCCCACCTATCACTACCGAGGAGGTGAAAAACGTATTGAGAGGCATGAAGAACTATTCCGCTCCGGGCCCAGATGGTATCAAGACCTTCTGGTGGAAGAAGTTTCCTTCAACCCACCAGCACCTGGCCCGAATTTTCACCTCATATTTAAAGTCGGAAGAGCCTATTCCGGAGTGGTTGAATGATAGGATTGTTCGGACAATTGGACCTGTGTGGCGAGAGATGTATGAACAACGTGGCTGAAAGAAAGGCGTAGCAGGATGTCGGGAGAACCTGCTCATCGATATATGTGTTTGTAAAGACGCAGCATCCTATCACCGATTCCTATCGATAGCCTGGATTGATTACCGGAAAGCTTTCGATTCAACCTCCCATATACTTATCATCTGTCTGTTGGAAAGCTTAAAGGTTCACCCACACATCGCGAGGTGCATAGAGAGATTAATGCCGCTTTGGAAAACCAGATTTACTATCTCATCTGGAAAACATCGTGTGATCACTAACAGTGTCACCTTTCAGAGAGGTGTGTTTCAGGGCGACACCATGAGCCCTCTCCTCTTTTGCCTCACATTATTGTCACTATCTCTCGTACTTCGCCATTCCGAAGAGTACCTCTGCGGCAAACCTGGAGATCGAAAGCATAAGGTCACTCATGTATTTTACATGGATGATCTCAAAATCTATGCTAGAAATCAGGAGAAAGTACATCTAGCTTTAGACATTGTCAAAGAGTACACTCAAGAGATTGGAATGGAGTTCGGGTTAGAGAAATGCGCCAAGGTTAATTTGAAGAAAGTAAAACTTAATGGCATCCCCGAAGACCCTGAGCTTGTCGACAGAAGCGCTATACGACACCTTAGCGCTGGAGAGACTGAGACGGTCCGTTCTATGTTCATAATTATAATGAAATTATGAAGTTCCGGGCGAATATTTGTATTAGCACGCCTCTGACTCATAAGTGAACAAGCAGGTGTAACGAGGGGAGGATTCAAGAAATCATCAGATCATACGATCGATTGCGCGCGCCATCAGCTGATAAGTAGGGGTAGCGTGGGACCAATGCACTTTATAAATATCGATCCCGGTATCGGTACCAAATGACTTCCTACTCAACCCTCTGCGAGGAAGGAGGTTCTTCTGGTTCAAATAAATTACCTGTCATTGGAGAGAGAACATTTGAATTCGAAAAAGCATCACTCAAAGGACGCTATCAATCGGGATTCTCCTTCGACATATTCCAAACGACATTTCAAAGATATTATTTTAATTCTGCTTGAATTAAAATAATAGGAGTGAGTTTGTGGAAATCTATTTTTATTTTTTATTAGTTTATGCATGATTGTAACGACTTTGCACTCCATGTTTTATGGAAACCTCGTTGTGCATGTTTGCATTTAGAGAAGGAAATTAAATAAATGATAATGCAGTGCGTGCAACATTTATTGTAACAACCTTGCACTTTATCTCACGATAAAGACCTAGTTGTGCATGGTTGCACCAGCTACTGAAATTTGAATTGACAATTTTAGTTTTGGTTTTTCAAAATGAATGAAACCAGAAAATAATTCGTAACGACTTTGCACTTTATCTTATGATAAAGACCACGTTGTGCGAAGGAAATTTTGGTTTATGAATTAATATTGGAGGAGAATCCTACTTGCTTGCTTTTATATAAAAGTGATTTTCTAAATCAATTCAAACAATTTTAAAATACGCAATCATCTCTCCCTTGAGTGAATCCACAATCTGTTTTTTTGTTTCAAATTATGATTTAAAACTGAGTGAAAAATTTTTAGTTGCGAGGATTAATTTTACGCAATTGTAGTTTTTTTTCTTTCGAATTTTGTTGTAAAATGTTTAGGGCTAATTTTAACTTCCTACCAGTATTGGAGTCAACTTTTATAGTTGGTTGCAATTTACTGGGCAGGAAAAAGTAAACGCAATTTGAACGAATTTCTCAATGAAAATAAATATCATTGAGATAAGTTCAAAATTGCAACACAACTATTACTAAAAATTCTATAATTTTTAGTAAATTAAAAATCATTAACGATAATCAGCCAACTGCAATTATGATTAAATTGAGAAAGTTAATAAACACAGAATCCATCCCCGGTTAAATAGACGATAATGTAACAAGACCTATACATACCTGGGCGTGCCACAGAGCCGCATTAAGGACGTGACATCTATAAAGGATACTCTCCGAAGCAGACACAAACGTCTCATCCGGCAGATCTGGTCTTCCGAACTGTCGGCGAGGAGCAAAGTATCTGCAACGAACATGCTTGCCGTCCCGGTAGTACTCTATTCATTTGGAGTGGTTCCATGGACGAAGGACGAGCTCAGATCTCTTGATATCTAGACGCGAAAGGTTTTGCACATGAACAAAAGCATGCACCTTAAGTCTTCTGTTCCGCGACTTTATATCTCACGTCGCCTAGGTGGTCGCGGAATACTGAATCTTGAATTTCTTCACAACAGGATTATTCTGGGTACAGCACATATAATCGCAAATGGACAAGACCCTCTTCTCAAAATGGTCAGGAAACACGAAGAAGTGGGCAAAGGGGCGTTTCTGTACAAAGCAGGGGAAAAGGCTGCTGAAACACTCGGCCTTGACTTCAATATCAGGGGTGAGAAAAATGCATCAAATCTTATCCTTCTTGAATACTCACTTCTGAAGGCCCGGATTAAGAAAGCACAGGAGAAAAACTTCCGCGAACAAAAGGATGCACGGCATCTTCCACAGAAACGTGGAAGATCAGTCGATGTCGTATGAGCTAACGTATGCATTTCTTGAATCACCCGGATTGAAGTCGGGCACGGAGGGTTTCATTTTGGCATGTCAAGATGGTTTAATTTCCACTCTAACATACCGTCGCCACTTTTTGAGACAAGATATTCCCGATGATAGCTGCAGAGCGTGTTATGCACACCCCGAGCATCTAGGACACATACTATCTAGTTCTCCAGCTCATTCGGGAACGACCTACATCCAAAGGCACAATGCGACACTAAGAGTGCTTTATTACCATCTCTGTCACTCTTTCGGCATTATCCCAAATACCGCTCCGCTAAACGCTCCTGGGGAAATAGAGTGAATTGTCGAAAATGAGAAGTGCCGTATATACTGGAACTTCATATTCTCGACAATTGTTTCTGCTGCGCACTCGAGGCCTCACATAGTTCTCATTGACTTCGAGAAACGAACCATGTTCGTTATCGAATTTTCGGCACTAGCTGACAAAAACGTCATAGCCAAGGAGAAAGAAAAGAAAGAGAGGTATAAAGATCTTATAAGGGAGTTGCGACGGTTATACCCGCAATATTTTGTTAAGCTAATGGTACTAATGATCGGCGCTCTTGGAAGAGCCAAGGTCTTACTGGTTAATAGCCTGAAAAGCATCCCTGTTTGTCAACAAAATGCTGAGAAAATTGCGGTGAAAATGCAGAAGGCGGTCGTCCTTGGATCGCTCCGTGTCCTCCGGGTGCACAAGACTTTTGCCGGATCGTCGTATTGAATTCGTCGCAGACTGTAACCACCTATCTCACGGTCGTGAGACGTGGACCGCGATTTCGCTGCAAGCGGGTTAAATTTTTCAGATTAACACCCGCTGCCAGCCAAATCCTGCGGTTGTCCTTATGAAAAACTTTTAACCATATATATATATATATATATATATATAATTCAAAAAAAAAAGATAAACAACCACCGCAGGGTCCCACTAAGAGCAACTGCCATCCAAAAAATGTCAATAGCCACGTCTCACAAGCGTGAGATGGGTGGTCATAGGCAGCGACGAAATCACAACGACAGGCCGGTGAAACCCTCTTGTGTCTTGAGGACACGAAGCGACCCAAGGATGATAGCTTTCTGCATTCATCTCGCAAGTGCCTTGGCATATTTTTGGCACGCGGGTATGGCTTTAAGGTTTCGAACCAGTGATAGTTTCGCACCTCCGAGAGCACCTATGACAAGGACAATTACTTGTACCGAATATTTTGGGTACAGTCCTTGTAGCTCTCTTTTAAGGTCTTGATACCTTTCCTCTTTTTCTTTCCCCTTTGCAGTGATGTTGTATTCGGACGGAGCCGAGAATTCGATCACGAATATAGTTCGTTTCTCGAAGTCTTGGAGAACAATGTCAGGCCTCGAGTGCGCAACGGAGACTGCTGCCCGAAAATCGTAGTTCCAGAAAATTTGGAGCGTTCGGCAGGGCAGGGTCGCGGCCAACACCGTAAAAGCGACAAAGATGGTAATAAAGCACTCTTAGGGTCGCATTATGTCTGTAGATATACGACGTTCCCGCGTGGCTCGGACACCCTGATAGTATGTGTTCTAGGTACTCAGTGTGTGCATGACACGCTCTGCACCTATCACTGGGAACTTATTGACATAAAATGCGCTCACGGTATGCTAAGGTGGAAATGACACCGTCCTGGCATGCGAAAATAAAACCCTCTGTACCTGAATTAAGCCCTGATGCTTTGAGGAAAGCAAAAGTTTGCTCCTTCGACAAGGACTGTTTTTCTACATTTCTGTGAAAGTTTCCGTGCATTTTCTAGTCGAGTAGCTCTTGGTGAAAAATTTTAACCTCTGCTTTTTTCACTTTGGTTTTTAGAAGTGAAGCATCCAGATAATTTAATGCACTCTCCTCACTTCTGATGTTAAAATTCAGGCCAAGGGTCTCGGCCGCTTGCACCGCGGCTTTGTAAAGGAACGCTCCTTCACCAATCATCTCGTGGTTCCTGACCATCTTTAGGAGAGGATCTCTGCCATTCGCAACGATGTAAGCTGTACTTAGAACAATCCGGTTATGAAGACACTGGAGATTCAGAAGTCCGCCTCCGCCTTGATGGCGTGAAATATATAATCGCGGAACTGACGAATTGATATGCAAGCTTTTATGCATATGCATCATCTTACGTGTAATGACATCAAGGGCCTTAAGCTCGTTCTTCGTCCATTGAACTACCCCAAACGAGTAGAGTAGAATCGGCACGGCAAGCATGTTAGTCGCAGATACCTTGTTCAACGCTGACAGATAGGAAGACCAAATCTGTCGAAGAAGACGCTTTTATCTGCTTCGGAGAGACTCCTTCACTGATGTTACGTCCTGAATGCGGTTTTGAGGCACGCCCAGGTATGTATAGGTCTCTCCAGTATTAAGATGTCTGATAACACTTATATCCACTAGCTGAGGGTCCTTGGGGACGCCAGTAATCTTTCCTTTCTTCAGATAAATTTTGGCACACTTTTCCAGGCCAAAGTCGATCCCAATCTCTCCTGTGTAGTTCTTGACAATATTTGTAGCAGTTGGAGCAGTTGGAGCAGCTGAGGGGCTGCAGCGTCTTTACAGACACACCTGTCAATTAGCAGGTTCTCTCGACAGCCTGCTACACCTTTTTTCGAGCCACGTTGTTCGTACATCTCTCGCCATACAGGCTCAATTCGTCGAACAATCCTGTTGTTGAGGACAGCTGTAAAGATCTTATACAGCGCGTTCAACAAGTTAGTGGCCTGTAATTCTCTGGGTTGGACAAGTTGCCTTTTTTTGGCAGGAGTATAGTGCGTCCTAAGACCAGCCACTGCGGAATGGGCGTTTCCGACTCTGAATATGAGGTGAATATGCGGGCCAAATGTTGGTGTGTAAAAGTAAACTTCTTCCACCAAAAGTTCTTGATACAATCTGGTCCAGCAGCGGAAAGGTTCTTCGTGCCTCTAAGTGCTTTTTTCACATCTTCGGCAGTGATTGATGGAAATTCCTCCTCAGATTTTATGAGGTTGTCGCAAAACTCCTTGAAGCGGATGATATTGTCGGTATCTTCTTTCAACTCTAGTGTTTTCGGGATCTTGTACACCGCTATCCAAAAAGTCTCTACCTCCTTGGGCTTGGGTGGATTTTTTACAGAAACAGGTAGATCGCTGATGAGGCGCGATGGGTCAGCGAGAAACTGTCGATTCTCCCTGATCCATCTCTCCCTCTTCTGTATTCTCGTCCTTGCGTCAGATAACAGCCGTATTTTGTCAACAATATGCTGCTTGATTGTCAGCAGCTTTGACTTGCTTAGTGTGTGATTCAAGGTCCTTAGTTCTTGGGCGAACTTTCGAACCATTTCCGTAAACGGTCTACCAGATGTTATGTTGTCAATAACACATTGAACACGGGACGCATTCTGTCTTGCCCATCCAAGCTTCTTGTTCAGTTGATGCAAGCGTCTTTTGGTCTTTTGATCCATCGTCGGATTCAGCCTTCGATTTGAGTCAGCCAAAGCTCTCGCAGCACCATAAGCTGAGCAATTGATGGTCCAAAGGTCGGACTCTTGCGATATATCTCCACGAAGGATGGCATTCATTTCAGCCATATCTTGGGGCTTAGGAGGGGCTTGCATGTTAATGTTCCTTCTTGTAATGAAATTATGATCATCTCTCAGAAGGTGCCTGCTTTCTGCGGTTGGTCTCAATGTCGCTTCCTCATCTTCGTCTGCAGCTTCAAAAAGCAGCGGTTGGGGAAGCGCTCCGCGTACATATCCATTTTTCTGGAGGTTGTCGGCTTGATTTCGCAAAGACTGGTGCGAAACATGCTGAAGCTCTGGGTGTTTCTGGCACCACAGAGTGTGCATTCGCGCCATAAAGCCTCGGTGAACAGGGATAATGCTGGTTTCGTAGCAGTCTAACAAGTCATCCTTGAGTTGATCCGTCCACTGAATGTGGGCGTTTCGCCGGTTCGTCGTCGTGTTTCCATCCAAATTATTTTCAGCACCCGGAACTCTAGGCTGATCGGCATTGTTTGCCGACCCATTGTCGGGTGCTCTGCGCGTTCGATTGTCTTGAACCGCATCTACAACATTTTGGTGTTTTGGTAGTTTCATTGTTGTTCCCACGAGCAGCTAGGGAAAGGTTTAGTCTATCCTTGTAGAGCCCCGCGTGCAAGGATAAGGCTGATACTCTGAGAGGTCGCCCGGTATCCCAGAGTCACCGTTTGAGACACCTAACCCAGGTGCCATTCAGCTTTCGGCACGGTTGTGACGCCTTCGCTTAGGAGTTATTCCTTCGGGACCATCCCTGGACAATTGCCCGCGACTGCTTATTAATTATTGTAACCATATTCAGCAGAAACCCTTGGTACAGGGACCCTCTATCCGCAACCCGAGGACGCCTTCGGTTCTATTCCAAAGGAATCGATACCGAAAACCGATATATATATATATATATATATATATATATTAAATTTTTTTCTGCTTGAAATATTGAAATAGCTATAATAATTGAACTGCAATATTATAAGTTTTAGGTAAAAGATCCGTGAATTTAAAATGCATTTAGGAATCTTTGAAAATAACGCGTCAAGGGAAACGCTATCAGTTTAATTTTCGAGTTTTCCATCACCTTAAAGTATCTTTAAAGATTACGCTCTCCCCTCACTGTCATTACATGAGGCGCGATAGTCTAAATTTTTGTCAAGAAATTTCAGCATTATTTGAAGTTTTTAGCTTTAAAAATTTTACTTCAGCAAAATTAATATAAATTGGTATAAAAGAAAAACTCATCTTTAAAATAGGCTTCAGGCTCTTCTATTTTCTATCCAATTTCCAGGTTACATTTGAGTTACGCGGTTATTAACCTTTTATGAAGTTGTCTGTATACATGTTATAGGCCACATGCCATAGTTGAGAACCACGTAACATCGACACTCATCGGTGCGGTCCTCCACTTTAATTTTCTTTCGAAAATCAAAGTGAAAGGCCTGCAAGAATAAGTGACGATTTTACAGTGTTTTGAAACGATGAGTTTGCTTGCCATCGGTGATTCAACGCCTTTGTTTCGACTCTCCCCTGTCCCTCTCAAGGCCACCGGTAATGGCCGGAAAATGTCCCGTAAGCCGGTGCACGTGCTTGATCACGTTCTCGCGTTGTGCTATGCTCCGTTAACCGGCCGGGGTCCTTCGCAAAGTCACGTACGCCGAGCACTCTCTCGTTTTCACCATGCGCTTCCTCCTTTCACTTAAATTACCCTCGGTCTCCTTCCTTCCTATTGACCTCTCGCACGGACGTACTGACACTCAAGGCAAAGGATCTCAACCGGCGGGCGCGTAGCCAAGTAAAAGTCATAGAAAGATGAAAAATTAAATTAATATTAAAATTTTTAATTGAAGCCAGAGTGTAGATAGGGGCGAACAGGAACAAGGGTTGATGTACATACCTTAATCGAAGTTTATTTCTTAACTAGAAACCCTATTGTAGCTTTTGAATTGATAATAACCCTATGAAATACCCCCCCTCCCCCTGACTATTTTACATTAGTTTAGGTCGATATTTGAGTGTATGTAATTTATATGCACTCAGATATCGACTAAATATACTTAGGGAAATAAGTTGCCTTATGAGGAAATTAGGTCTACTTTAATGATGTATAAGAGCTCGAATATTTAACTTAAAATTATTTCTTGTCAGATATAGGTCGAAAGGGCTCTTCGGGTTATGTGTAATTATTTTAAATAATTAAATTAACATTCATATATCAGTAATTAGATTAAACAACCCGAACAGCCGTTCTAATTGCCAAATTTAAATTCGTTTGCACAATATTGTAGTTAGAATTGTTACCCTTTCACCTTATGAATTTCATTAATTTTAAGCAATTATTAATATTTTTAAATCTCTATTAAAAAATTTTAGAATAGTTTAATTTCTCGGCTAGCATGGCCGACGGAGCGTGAAGGTTCGGGTAGTGGGCCTGGGCGGCTGTCCCCACCGCTTGGTCGCGACTCCTTTGTCGGTTTCGACTCTAGAGTAAGTAGTAAATGTTCAGATTTCGAGGAGACAGTAGCACCGCTCTGCCTTTCTCCACACCTGTCATTTTGTCGATAATAAATCGCATTTATTTTCAACTTCAAACATCGACTTTCCTTCTTGCTCCCCGGAGCACCTTTTACTAACTTCTCAATTCCTTCCGTCGCTTAAAAGAATCTTTACGGCCCATTAGTGTTCGCTGGTGTTTTCGTTCGTGAATTTAATACTCAGCTTTTCTTCAATATTTCTCTTATTCGGAATAGACTCGGTCTTCACATTTTTTTCGTTCATCGTAAGTTCGCGTTGCTTTTGTGTTGTGACTAACCGATCGCGGTTAGGCCTTTTAGTGAATCGGTTTAGTGGTCATTTCGGCTTTCTCATATTTTTGTTCTTTCGGGATCTCGCGTTATGTTGCTGAAGTACTGTGGCTCGGCCCTTAGACTCAGTTAATTTCGCGTTCGTGTGTGGCTTGACCTACCGTGGCTCAGCCCTTAGAATCAATTATTTTTGCGTCAGTGTGGCTTGACCTACCGTGGCTCGGCCCTTAGAATCAATCATTTTCACGTCAGTGTGGCTTGACCTACCGTGGCTCGGCCCTTAGAATCAATCATTTTCACGTCAGTGTGGCTTGACCTACCGTGGCGCGGCCCTTAGAATCAATTATTTTCGCGTCAGTGTGGCTTGACCTACCCTGGCTCGGCCCTTAGAATCAATTATTTTCGCGTCAGTGTGGCTTGACCTACCGTGGCTCGGCTCTTAGATTCACTTTCTTTTTCGGGTCTGTGAGCGACCTACCGTGGCTCGGTCCTCAAATTCTATTGTTCTTTCTCGTGATCGTGTGGTTAACCGACCGAGGCTCGGCCATTATCGTGTATCGGTGTTTCGCGCCTCGATCTAACGAGGTTCAGACTTCCGTGACGGGAAGCTACATTACGACGCTTTCATCTTCCGTTTTTCCGGAACGTAATTTCTTGCGAACGCCCAAGGTCGAAAACACTCTTGATGACACAACGACACGCCGTAATCCGAGCACGCCGAGCGGAAGAGCAACGACGTCCGGAAGAGGAAAGGGCGAGTCAGGCCACCGAGGCCCAGCGCCTCGAAGAAGAGAGGACATGACAGGCCCGTGAAGCGCGCCGAATACGCGAACAGGAGGTAAATCGCGTCGTTGCTTACGACCCCGAGGCGCCCGCCGTCGTTCGAAGTTCAGGGTGGCAACTCCTGGACATCCGTCGGGGCGAAACAGGTACTAAGGATCCTGGGAAACGGCGACCTGCAACCGATCGAACCGTTCCGCTCGTGCTTAAGGTGCCCGGGTTCATCAAGGAACCTCGTCACGTCTTCCCGCCCGCGAATTTGACACAACGCGAGACTTCGGGACCATCCTCAAGCGTCCCTGTCGTAGTAGACTGCTACGACTCGCCGCCTCCTCCGTGGGCACTCCGTGTGCCGCCCAGCGTTGCTTTGCCTTCGCCCAGTGAGATCGCACGTCCGCGGACCCCCACTTCCTCGGGGCCTTCTCGCGACGTTCAAGCGATCAGGGCTGACTCGCCGGTAGCTCCGGAACCTACTCCGGCTCCCGTAGTCCAGAAGGCGGCTGCCGCCGTCACTCCTCGGCAACCAGAGCGAGTCGCTACCCCTTCCTCAGGAAGCGACGTTTTATTTCTATCCGCGGATTGCACCCCGGAAAATTTTTCGCCTTCATTGTTAGGATCCCCACCCGCGAAGCGTTTCATAGCCGCCGACTCTTCCAGGCGTAATTTAAAATTTGAATGATAGGTTTCTTGACGTGTCAGTCACTCGCTGACTAAAAAAAAGGTCGCCACCGGGCGAAACCTCGCCGGCCTACTCCCTTCCAGGTCGGTGAGCTCAACCGTGGACCGTCCCACCTAGGCCTTCGGGCGCCTCCCCTCTCCTTCCTCGTATCCTTTTCCTCCCCCCCCACACACACACCATAAAAACAATGTCGACGCACTCGTCGCCCACTTTCTCCCCTCGCCTTCGGGCCATAGCCTATGTCTCCATAGACGGTCTGACCGCCTGGCAGAAATTGACAAAGGGGGACATCAAGCTCCACGACCACCCCCTCGTAATTGGAACACGAGTCATTGTCAACCCTATCCTTCCTTGTTCGCCCCCCCCCCCCCACCTTCCCACGATCCATTCGAAGAAACCTACGCACCGTACGACTCTGTCTTCAGCACGGTCGACAGCATCTCGCCTAACTGCCACGGTGGTCGAGTAACGCTCACTCTTCACTCCCCCCTCCCGCCAAAAAAAAAATTCTCACTGTTTATCGCCCTCACCCACAAGCTTCAGCAACAACGGGGGTAGATAACATACAGAAACACAGTTTAGAGAAAACATAATCAAACTGTATAATTTTATGTTTGGTTTCTTTCCTATCTTCGGATAAACGACTGACTCCTTGGAGCAGTATTTAATAATACTGGACAGTGCCTATACACAAGGGTCAGAAATTCATTCGAAGCCCATTATAAAGACAGGCCCGCCAAATGTGAATTCTCAAGAAATGTTTGTAATTACAAATGCTGTAATTCATATTATTATTGAAGATATTTTACTTATAGAACACGAATAATTAAAATATTATAATCAAGATTCGTAAGCAAGATTCGTAGTTTGCACATTATTGAAACCCGAAACACCTCCTTTCATTAAAATATTATAATCTATTCATGACAAAAATGATTTATTCACTAATAATATTTGGCGAATTTTAGTGATCTCACAACATTCTATTGTGAAATTTTCATGACTCCTTACATATATATTTCTACTATAATTTTGTATTTGATGCTAGTAAGAATGTATTATTTGGCGGAGTTTTTTTACCCTTGTTTCTTCCGAGGGTTTGTTTTCAGGGATTTCACCCTTTTTTTATTTGTTATTTATTTACTGTAATGTAGATTATGTTCTTGATGAAGTATATAATTTTCTTAACATGAATATATCAATACGATAAGTTTTTGTGTATCCAATATAGGGGGGCGCCTTTAAAGTGAATATATAAAGTGAATAACCGCATTACTTGAAAATATAAACACATGTACTTTATTCTCAATTAATTATAGTTGAATGATTCTACAGTCTTACTGAATTGAACTGTAGGTTACTATTATTTTTAATCTTTTATTCATTAAAATAATTATTATCTAATATGGGGTGCATTTCAACTATTAGAAAATGGTAAAAAATAATAATTTTAATTGATTATCAGTTCACTTATAGTTTTCTTCAAATTAAATGTAAATTAATATACGTTGCATTTTGACCAATAATTAAAAAATAATTGAATGATAAAATTATGCTATGAATGCGGTGAACACATCTTGAAGCAAACGAATAGAAGAGAGAGAGAGAGAGAGAAAACACTACAGTTACTGTATTGAAGGCTTAGCGTAAAGCGTAACCAATAAAGCAAGTTAGAAGCATTCACATGTGAACACAACCTAACATCTTTGCACAACCAACACAATAAACGGGATCAAAGTTATGAAGAACGTTGATTGCTCGTAACATACCGTATCCCTGCCCCCTACCGAGTATGTTCAAGGAGGCAGGCAGAGAAGTCACTACAGCTCTTTCGAAACCTTGAGGTAGAGGAAAACACGAATCTTGAACTTGTGAAGTTTTTCCGGTATATCAACGGAAACCTTAATTACTTATCTTTCATTAACTGTTTGAAAAAAATTATTATATTTAGTACACTATTAGAAATTATGGTGTAAAGATCAAGAGTCATAATTCTTAAAAGTTTTATCTGTGTAAGATATAGAGATAGCGATCTTTTCAGAATAGTACTCCCGGCCGGATCGCCTTATTTGGCTGCGAGGTCCGACCGGACCTACTGCTTTAAAATTACTATTACAATCATAATATGTATTTCCATAAGAAAAGGTTCCCTTTTGTCAATATTAAATTGCATATAGGGGCAAATAGCTGAATGAATTTATGACATTTTATGTCCAGAACGAACGCCCTAAGTTAAGAAACGAGTCCTCGGGGCACTTTTGAAGTTAGGATTTCGAAATCCAATTTTTCGAAAGAAGCGCAACTAAATTTAGTGAGTGCCATAAGTGAAAGTATTGAATTTCTAGTTAAAACATAAAAATTGTATAATGCGTATAGACAGAGCATGGATTAAAGTATAATTTCCCACAAAAACCCCAAAAAAGATGATTTAGATCTGTGTTCACAAAACCGCAAATATCTTCTAAACTGAGATCGACCTACGTGGTATCTTTTCTTGTGTAATGACACATATTATTATAATTAACAAATATTCCAATGAATATTTGCATAATATTTATCATAGCGGGAAATGTGCGGAAGGACTTGCATTGTAACGCCGAAAAGATATCCCCAACAATTCCCGTCGCGGGGAATGTGCAGGTGGACTTGTATTTTAACGTTGGCAAGATTGCCCGCAAAGATCCCGCCAGGATCCTGTGTGGGATTTCTTTTTGAGCATTCTCGCTGTAGATTCCACCGGGATCTGCGCCAAGATTCCCCGTCAAGAAATTCGACAGCATCTGACTAATCACACTGTGTTTTTTGGGTAAGCACTGATGATTTAAACAATTATAAAGAAATATTTATTGCTCCAAATGAACGCAAGAAGCAGTACAAGTCAACTGAACATGTTCGAACCGACAAAAATATTAGGTACAAGAACTTTATAGCAAAACTGTTCAGCGTATCACGCGGACGATCCTCAACTAGTGGAGGTTTCCTGCCACGGTACATAGTAGCAAGAAAAAATTGTAAAGACTGCCTAAGTCTACTAAAACGACCCTAACGAACTAGTTTATCATCCTCGTCTCCTCATAGCGTATCAGGCAGCAGGCAACTCGAGTCGCAACAGAAAGGAAATTATATCCATAATGGAGGAACCACGGGATGCTGGAATCATATGTTTGGGGCGTGCTCATAAAAATATTGTCAGTATCATGATAAGTATTGACGTGTTTGGACGTCATCTGGATCGAACTGGTGCACTACAATAATCCGTGGGCTTCCTGGTATTGGATTTCAGATCACCTTCGACGGCCATTAAGATGTGCATGGAATAGTACATTGTGTATTCAGGGTGTAAAGAAGGTCAAATAGCCGTACGCCCTTGATAAACACGATACTTTTTGTCCGACCCTCCTTGAAAACAAGCATGTGAAGCAGATAGAGGATGTTTGGTGTACTTGACAATTTTAGATTATAAGTGAAAGCAAGAAATAGCGTACTTTGCAGGAGGCCTGGCGACAAAGTGCGCATGTGCGAAAGTCACTGGGCTTGAAGCAGCCACATTACTCCTGCTTCATGTGCATGCAATGGCGCATTTCCAAGGGGGGTCTGGCAAAAAGAGACTGTGTAACATTAGCAAAGCCGAAGAACAATACGACGCAGTCAATTTGGGACTTGTACATCGCATTGTACAAAACGAGATATGTACAGTGTATCAAGTCACATCATCTATGCAAACAGAGGTTAAAATAATAATTTGATGATACGTTTGCTCAAAGTATTAATCAACGAGAAACTGTAAAACCTGCAGATTGATACCCAATAAGATTTATGAATCCGTAACACTGAACTCATTGCTTAATTGGACGCTCGATTAAACGCATTCGAGAATTTACAACGAGGAATTGGCAGTAGTCACAGAACTGTATAAAACTGCTGGTAAGGATTATCCACGTCGACGTGTGCAAATGCGTGGTATGGATGTGACTTGGCAAGTATATTTGATTGAAATGCTACCCTATACCCACGAAAATAATGGCTACAAGTATTGACTTACCACAACCCCACACAGCCCCCGGACAGAGAATGGTGAAACTTCTAGTCTAACCAAGGAGCCAAAGCTAAAGGAGAAGTGCCTAATAGTTGAAGCAACTATCGACAAGACGCTCCAAAATATGTTGGCTACACTGGTCATCATTCAAGACGCTGCGGATAGGCAAAAGAATGTCAATACCGAAATTAAAACCGGAGTTCTGTAGCTGAAAGAAGCGAATGAGGTTATCCCGAGCACGATGGAACAGACGAAGAAAGCGCAAGCAAGTTTTTTGACCCTGGTGGGGAAACAGGCTCAAAGAAGCCTCAGTAAACCGAGGCGCGCGACCAGCAATAATAAAAGAACAGCCTCTAGTTCTGCGGAAAACCTGGGTGCAACTCCGATAGGAAAGAGGAAAAAGAAAATCACATCACCTACTGAGTGGACGATGGTCACGAGCAACAAGAAGAAGAAGGTTGAAAAACCGGAGCAAAAGAAGCAAGTCGAATGGCATGCCAAACCAAAAGCGGAGGCAGTAATCATCAAACCGGCGAAGGGAAAGACCTATGCACAGGTCCTAGGTGAAATCCGAGGTCAAATGAAACCAGAGGACACAATAATACGGTCATCACGGCTATTCGCCAAACAAGGGCCAGGTGTATCCTTCTGGAAATTGGACGAGATACAAAGGACTGTACCGACTTCACAGAAGCCCTTAAAGGCGTTCTAGGGGAGAATGGTGCAGTCCAAAATATAGTACCGATAACCACGGTGGAGATCAGAGATCTGGACAGTTACACCACTAGAGAAGAGGTCGAAGCAGCGCTGAAACGGGACCAGGCGGAGCGATGCTTCCTCGGGTATGGAGATCAACACAGAAACTGCAAGGGCCCAGACAGAACAGATGCTTGCTTCAAGTGCGGCGCGAAGGGCCACAAAGGTGCACACTGCAATGCAGGGCTGCAGTGTGTCCTGTGCAAAGAAAGGAGGCTCCCAGAAGCTGAGTTAAAGCACAATCCAGGGTCTGGCAAATGCCAAGTCTTCAGGGAGGTATTAGACCGAGTTAAAGGAAACCGCCGAGCATGATAAATGTCCTGCAAGGCAATTTACATAAAGGACTTTCAGGCCTAACTGGAAGTACTGGAGGAGGCAATCCAGGACATGGAAGGCGGAATTGTGGTAGCCGGCGACTTCAACGCGGAAGCGTTAGAGTGGGGAATGCCAAATTCGAACTCAAGAGAGAAACGGATTATGGAGATGGGGGCCAGAAGAGGACTGATAGTCCTAAATACTGGCGCGTTGACATTTAGATGACCCAGAGAGAGAGACAACACCAGATGTCTACTTCGCTTTCGAATAACTGGCGAGAAACGTAGTGAACTGGAAGGTGATGGAGGAATTCACAGGTAGTGCTCATGTTGGAATGTGGCGAAGCTGAATGAGGAGAAATTTGCCAAAGCGGTCATCAGCAGGAAAATAACATCAGTGCAGACGCAGAGATGCCCAGAGATGGAAGAAGATTGCTAGGACAATGAAGAAACAGCTGGGGACAACCATCAAGCGGAGCAAACGCGCAGGCTGGATGGCCACGGCAAAGAATGTAGACAGCGAACCCTGTGGCCTTGGCTACAGGATAGTTACCCGAAAGCTAGGAGCCACCACAGCACGGCTGAAAAGTGCGGAGAAACTATGAGGAAAATCGTAGACTCGCTCTTTTCAACAGCGGACGTGGAGGTAGACACAGACGAGGAGATCCCTGCGGATATTCCACAATTTGAGGCAGAAGAGCTTCGACAAGCCGTCGGCTCTCTTCGGAACAAGAAGACGCCGGGCCCAGATGGTATTCCATCAAAGACTCTCAAGGTAGTGGAAAGATACAACCCGCAACTTCGACTGGAGATGTACAACAGCTGTGCAAGAACCGGAAGATTCCCTAAGAGATCGAAGGAAAAAATACTGGTCCTGATAAGCAAAGGCAAGGGCGAACCAGGCTCTCCGTCATCCTAGAAGCTTTTGTGCATGTTTGATACTGCCGGAAAGCTCCTGGAAATGCTTTTGAAACCTCGCCTGCTATCAGCGGTCCAAGCACCTGGAGACTTGTTAAGTCGACAGTATGGATTTCGGAAGGGACGCAGCACCATAGAAGCAGCTCAGTGCATAGTGGAAGCCGGTATGTCAGCGCGACAGGGAAACCACTACTCATGACCAGTAGTGCTTCTGGTGACCTTAGATGTTAAGAACGCCTTCAACAAGGCCAGGTGGAAGGACATCGCAGAATGGAGGTTACTGCAGGAGCCGCACAGGGATCTATTCTGGGGCCAGAGCTGTGGAAGCACAAATGAAGCTGAATCAGGTTATGCGCAGAGTGTGTCGCTGGATGGAGGAGCACGCCCTAAAACTGGCTTTACAGAAGACGGATATCGTGGTTCTTATGACCAAGAGGATTCAGACGAGCATTCAGCTACAAATGGGAGGCGAGATGATTCAAACACAGCAGGCGGCCAAACATCTCAGTATCCATCTAGATACAAAACTCACATTCTGGGTGCATATAAGGAAGGCAGCGGATAAGGCAGCCACAAAAACAACGAGCCTTAGCAGACTCATGGCGAACGTTGGCGGACCCAAACCGAGTAAACGCCGGTTATTGATGTCGGTTACCACATCTATCCTGTTGTGCGGAGCCGAAATATGGGCGGACGCACTCAGGATACACAAGTACAGAAGACGCATGATGCGCGATACAAAGGAGATCTTTAGGAGGAAGGCGGAGGTGGAGAAAATCGTCGAAAAACAAGAGTCCCGAGCACACACCATGCAGCAGTGGAAAACCAGGTAGGAAAATGATCACAGAGGCAGGTGGACGTTTACACTGATAAACGACCTCACTGTCTAGATTGATCGATCACATGAAGAGGTGAAGTACTTCCTGATGCAATTTCTATCAGGTCACGGATGTTTCCAGGCGTATCTGCATAAAATCGGCAAAGCAAGGAGCTCTGATTGCAGGTATTCCGGCCCGTATAGAGATGACGCGTCACACTCGTTCTTGACCTGTGATAGATGGATAAAAGAGAGGACGATGCTGGAAACGGACATTGGACAGATCAGCCCAGAAGACATCGTCACCAAAATGCTAAGCAGCGAGGAAAGTTGGGAGAAGGTAGCTGCTTATGTTGAGGCAGTGTTACGGGAAAAGCGAGAATTCACCATGCCCAACCAAGATGTCGAAGGCCGACGAGCCCGATGCGCGATTTCATCGCTCTGCTGAAGACGATGCGTACATCTTGGTTTGGACATGAGAGTAAAAAAAGCAAACCAGAAGAAAGAAATTGGAAGGAGCTCTTAGAGGGAAAGAAAACGGCACCTCCTGAAGTAATGAGAGAGCGGTTTCCGGGGGGACTTCTTTCAAGAAGAAAAGGGTGGTGTTTTTCAGTAGTTGCCCCAGCGGGCGCCTCCCCAGATTGCGGATAGGGGAACGGCTTCCAGATATGGGTGGTACCGGGGAAATCGCAAACCCGGGTAGGACAAAAACCAGCTAGGAGAAGGAACCCCGATAAAGAAACCCGCCATGAGAGGTTACGACAAAAACACACTACCCCAAGGGAGTAGAAATCTCCTTACCGGTTCTAATCGGGTGCAAGCCCTGGTGGCCGGTGCCGGTTCCATGGATTTTGGGGGGAACCAATCGTACTTAGACAGGAGCGTCTGCGAGGAGTTAGGAGGTCCTTTGGACGTGACGGAGGAGCTCTATATGAGCAAAAAGGCAGAGGTCAGGAGGAAAATCACGACTGCGGAGCAAAACATGGATGAGCAAAGTGGGCTCATTAAAAAATGCAGAACAATCATCCTAGAGATGGTCAGACGAGAACTCGAACCGAACAAGCTGTGGAGGTTTTCACTCCCCAATCTGGGAAGCGAGAGAGGGAGCCTTCTTTGAGCCCCGTCGAGGCAAGCGCCTTAAGGCAAAAGAAAGAGGAACTCGAGGACCCGCACTGCTGCAGCACCTGCGACGTCCACGCCAGAAAAGAGGAGTGAAGGCAGCAGGAAGACACTCGCAACCAAGCGAAAAACGGCAAAGAAGGTGCAGAGACGTGCTCGACGCGAGGCGGTTCTCATAAAACCAGCCAAGCGTTCGAGTTACGCTGAGTTCCTGAAGGACCTCGAACGCAAGGTTAAACCGGACACCCTTGGTGTAGAAATCAGGGGTGTCCAAGAAACAAGAAACGGAGAGGTCCTTGTAGAGGCCGGGCCTGCAGCGGATGGCAGATCAATGCTGTCTCCTGCCATCAAAACAGCTGTTGGGGAAAAGGGCTCTGTACGGGAGCTGATTTCTCGCACTCAGGTCGAGGTATTGGACCTCGACACAACCACAGATGCGAAGAAGGTCGAGGCTGCCGTCCGATTTCAATTTGGCGAGCTGCCGGCAGGCGAGATCAGGGTCAGTCTCAGTAGGAAGGCAAGAAGGGACATAGGTCTGCGGAGTGCGTAAACACCCCGAACTGACTATCTTCCGGGGACGATGAGATACGTGTCATTCAGGGAGACAGCCACCCTGCGGAAGACTCCCAGATGACAGCCCAATCAGCTACACCCAACCAAGATGTCGAAGGCCGACCATCCCGATGTGCGGTATTGCCGCACTGCTGAGGATGATGCGTAAATCTTGGTTGAAAGATAAAGGAGATGAATAAGGTGCAAAATATCCAGCACAAAACCAGGAAATCCAGCAGGCACTTCTGTAGTGAAGAAAATGGCACCCTATGGAGCAATGCGAAAGCGGTTCTGGGGGGATTCCTGCTAAGAAGAAAGGATGGTGTCTCTTAGTGGCTACCAGACGTATCCCCGGGTTGCGTATAGTGGTCCCTGTACCGAGGGTTTCCGCTGAATACGGTTACACAGCTCAATAAGCAGTCGCGGACGATGGTTCAGGGGTAGTCCCGAAGGAATAACTCCCAAGCCAAGGCGTTAACAACCGTGATGATGGCTGAATGGCAGGGCTCTGCGGGGGCGGACCGATTCTTCCCTAGCTACTCGTGAGACAAAATGGCGCTGAATCAAAATTTAAACCTAGAAAGCAGTAGTATCGAGGAGCTGGAGCGGGACGGAAGTAGGCCTATGGATGACCGAAAGCTGTCCTTCATTCCTCAGAAGAGCTTTCATGAGAAGGTTGTTGGTGGAGAACTAGACGTGACGAAGGAGCAAAATACTAGCTTCCGATGTGTGGTGAAATGCCATAAGGTGGGATTCAAGAAGTCGATGGAGAGAGGGGTCAGCCTGATACTGAAGATGGAGAATATCCTGAAGAAAATGGAGGATTTTTGCGGTACTAAACGAAGCATGGACAAGCCAATCACAACGGAGCTAGATGACGCGTTTGAGGTCATTGAAGAAATGAAAAGGCATGCAGGTTGGATAGAAGGTTGGTTCAACAGCTTTGAATACTGGATTGAAGAGTTTTTCGTCAAGAAGACAACAGGCGGAGAAGACACGGCTTCCAAGGGAACTCAGACGGTAGCAGAATCCGCTCCCGGTAAGAGAGCGAGAGAGCCTACTCTGAGTCCCCAGGAGATGAAAGCCCGAAAACCATCGGCTAAAAAGCTGAGAACCCGCATTGTTAGAGCGGGGATACCAGCAAAGCAAGAAGAAGAACAGAGGGTAAAATCTCCCTCTGAACCAAGAAAGAAAAAGGAGGCCCAGAGGAACAGAGGCCACAAGGGGCTTGATTACCATACAGAAGGATATAGAGGCTGAAGAGACGTCCATTGGAGACTCAATCAATAAGATGTTCGAACTGACGTCGACCATGCTGGAAGCTGCTAAGAAGCAGCAGAACATCAGCACGACAGTCAAAAGAGGCATTTCAAACATGAAGGAAATGATCGAAAAGTTGAAGTGGTAGCGGAAGACACAGAATTTCAACAAAGATAGCCTTGTTGGCCTCTTGATGACGTCTGAGGCAAGCCCAAGTAGGGGTATGATCAAGCCGGCTGCAATAACAAAGAACAAGAGAGCAGCATCAAGTCCGGCAGAACATCAGGCAGCTACGCCGCTTGAGAAAAAGGAAAAAAAAGAGGATACAGCTCCCCAGAGTTGGAATTTGGTCAATGGCAAGAAGGCCAAGAGAACCAATAACCAACTAAAAGGAGGTGAGACCCCCTAAAAGACGGTAAATAGAGAGTTAAAGACACATGATGCGGTCTCAAAAAAGAAGCGCAAACGGAGACCGGTCAGGAAGCAACGCCTCCAAGCTGTGCAGACAGAGCCAGCGCAGGGGAAGTCATATGCAGAGGTACTGGGAGACATCAAGCTGAAGCTGAAACCAGAAGAAATAAAGACCTGCATTAGGTCAATCCACGAAACGAGAAATGAAGTGGTCCTGTTAGAGCTCGGAAAGAAGACAGAAGACGTCAAAGCGTTTGGAGAAGCTGTACAGAAGCATCTGGGGGACATGGGAGCCATGATGAATCTGGTTCGCACTGTCAAACTAGAGATTCTGGACATCGACAGCGTGACCACGAGGGAGGATATAGAGGACGCACTTCAGAGGGCCCTCCGCGCAATAGCTGAAGGCGCTAAGGTGTCGATCATGAAGGCCAACATGCGACAGCAAGTAATTGCCATCGTCGAGCTCAGCGAACATGCTGCGATGCGAAAACTGCTGGAAACCTTCCGTATAAAGGTGGGATGGATAAGCAGCAGGATCAGAAGAAGAGCACGTACCAACCAATGCTTCAAATGTCTGGGCTACGGACATCAAGCCAGATTCCGCAAAGGGCCAGATCGCAGAGGCCTATGTTATAAATGTGGCATGGGCGGACACAGGGCAAACGTCTGTACGTCCGAACCGCACTGCTCATTGTGCAAGGGATTGACGACTAAGCCTGAGAGCCTGAACCTCAAGTACATACCAGGGACGGGGCATACTTTGTCTTTAGACAGGCACTTGACCAAGCAAAGCCAAAGTAGGCAATACCAACATGGTTTGCGGATAACCTTGGCACGGCAGCCATATGGGTGCGAAAGCCAAGGGGATTCCCGATTGAAATCCATGGCTCTGGAGGCGGCTGCGTCTGGGTTACGAGCAAAGGTGTCACCTATGTTAGTTGCTACCTCGCACCGAATGAGGGCATCCAGGACTTCCAGGAAAAAATGGATCTACTAGAGGATACCATACAGAAAGCTGAGGGAGGAGTAATAACGGTTGGAGACCTCAACGCAAGGGCGGTGGAATGGGGAATGCCCAGAACAGACTAGCGAGGGAAGCGTATCTTGGACATGGCTGCGAGACGGGGCCTGCTCGTCATGAATACTGGCAAAACGCCAACTATCAGATGAACCAGCAAAGTAGGAAAGATCCCTGACATTACTCTGGCTTCAGAAGGAGTGGCCCCACTTATGGAGAACTGGGAGGTCTTCGTGGACTGCACTGGGAGCTATACCATTAAGCCATTTTCCTTTCAGGGTAGGCGTGACACTACCCGATTCGGGTAGTGTTTCTAGGTGGATAGTTTTCTTGTAGTTATAAATTACTACAAGTGTGGGCTCACCACACCCATGATATGCCAACAGCACGCAGTATTCTCGAATGGTCACCCATCAAAGTACTGAACGCGCCCAACGCTGCTTAACTTCAGTGATCTGATGAGAACTGGTTTTTTCAGAGTGGCATGGCCGTTGGCATGAGCGATCATCAGTATATACAGTTCACCATAAGAGAATGCCTAGGTGTCAGGACAAATCAGAGAAAGGGAAAAGGATGGAATGTGTCGGAAATGGGCATCGAAAAACTATACCTGGCGGTAACCGAACGACAGAACAGCCTTATGGAGAGATCTGATATGGGTACGGAAGCATTTGTGGAAGCCACCATGCAGATCATAAACCAGGCCTGTGAAGTCTCGATGCCTCGGAAGAAGTGGCACAGAAATTGGGATTCCGCTCACTGGTGTAATCAAGAAATCGCTAAAATCCGAAGGGAGTGTATAAGACGCAGACGGACAGCTACTAGAAAGCGGGCAACAGACGTGCAGGCATATAAGCTAGCGAAGAAGGAACTGGGCAAGGCCATAAAAAGAAGCAAGAGCGTTCTACAATACACGCAGTCCAAGAAGTGGTGGACACTATTGTTAGACTGGAAGAAGAAAGCCGCTACACTAGAAAAATTGTGCAACTGGCAACACTGGATGTAAGAAATGCGTTCAGCTCGGTCAGGTGGACCGAGATGATCAAGGCATTGGAGATCTTCAAAACACCTAAATACCTCATGCGTATGTTACGAGATTATCTTTCTGATAGAATCTTAACATACGACACCACAGAGAGCCCAAGAAAGATGCAAATCACAGCCGGAGCTGCTCAGGGCTCAATCCTCGAAACTGACTTGTGGAACATATCTTATGATGACATTCTGAGAATAGAGATGCTGGATGATGCATACCTGTCGAGGTATGCGGACGACATACTTGCTGTAATTGCTGCAAGAACAACGGAGGAATTGCAGTGGAAGCCTAATCAGGAGGTCCATCAAGCTAGCACCTCCACAATCGAAATTCCCAAATCTTTTTGTATCATAATTTTGGGCTTTTTTTGGGCTGTATTGCCGATTTTTGGGATTCACTACCTTTTTTGAATATTCAAATTTGGTGTGGAGGTTCTGGCTTGACTCAAGCCAGCACCTCCATTGCATAAAAACTTGAAAAAATTAAAAATCAAAGACGACAGAATTTTGGGCTTTTATTGGGCTCTTGAACGCGCCAACAAACAATTTCCAAAAACTACCCCCACCGGAAATAAAACTACCCCTTATATAAAAACTAAAACTAGGAAGAAACAAAGTGCAGCACAATTTAGGGCTTATTTTGGGCTCCCAAATGCATGGAAATAAAATTCAAAAAACCACCCCCTGTGTGCAAAAAAACCACCCTCTTGTCAAAAGTAAAATCTGAAAAAAAATAAAGTGCATCATAATTTTTGGCTTACATTGGGCTGTCGAATGCACCAAACAAAATTGTCAAAAACCACCCTATGAACAAAAAACAACCCCTAAATAAAAACTCAAACATGGAAAAAACAAAAAAGAAAGTAGTTTTGGGCTTTACTTGGGCTCACAAATGCTTGATTTTTTGTTTGCAAAAAACACCCCTACATCTAAAAAATTAAACGCCTATCTATTAATTCGAATTTGAATTTCCAAGGAGCCCAAAAAACAGAGAATCTATTCACCCTATAAAATTCTGAGACTCAAACATCAGAAACTCCATTTATAAAGTAAATTTCTAAAAAAGATAATTCCTTGACCAAGTCACATCTGCCCGGTACCAAGGGGTAGCTTTTTAACGCTAAGGGTAAGAGCCCAAAATTCGGTGTTGGTATTTTTGAGGAGCCCCAAACTCAGAGAATCTATTCACACTATGAAATTCTAAAAAAGATTATTTTTTGAAAAAGTCAAATCAGCTTGGCGTCAAGGGGTTGCTTTTGAACGCTAAGGTTCGGGGCCCAAAAATCGGTGTTTTGTTATTCTTGAGGAGCCGAAAAATCAGAGACTCTATTCACAATGTGAAATTCTAAAGAAGATTATTTTTTGAAAAAGTCATATCTGCTTGGCGTCAAGCGGTTGCTTTTGAACGCTAAGGGTTGAAGCTCAAAAATCGCTGTTGGTATTTTTTAGGAGCCGAAAAATCAGAGACACTATTCACGCTGTGAAATTGTAAAAAAGATTATTTTTTGACAAAGTCATATCTGCTTGGTGTCAAGGGGGTTGATTTTGACGTTAAGGGTTGGAGCCGGAAATTCGGTGTTGATATTTTTTAGGAGCCCAAGAATCAGAGACTCTAACCACGCTGTGAAATTCTAAAAAAGATTATTTTTTGACAAAGTCATATCTGCTTGGTGTCAAGGGGGTTGCTTTTGACGTCAAGGGTTGGAGCCCAAAAATCAGTGTTGGTATTTGTGAGGAGCCCAAAAATCAAAGACTCTATTCACGCTGTGAAATTGTAAAAAAGATTATTTTTTGACAATGTAATAGCTGCCCGGTAAACAGGGGTTGCTTTTTAACGTTAAGGGTAGGAGTTAAAAATTCGGTGTTGGTATTTTTGAGGAGCACAAAAATCAGGGACTCTACTCACGCTGTGAAATTCTAAAAAAGATTATTTTTTGACAAAGTCACATCTGCTTGGTGTCGAGGGGGTTGATTTTGACGTCAAGGGTTGAAGCCCAAGAATCGCTGCTGGTATTTTTAAGATGCTCAAAAATCAGAGACTCTATTCACACTGTGGAATTCTGAAAAAGATTACTTTTTGACAAACTCATATCTGCTTGGTGACAAGGGGGTTGATTTTGACGTTAAGGGTTATGGCCCAAAAATCGTTGTTTGTATTCTTGAGGAGCCCAAAAATCAGAGACTCTATTCATGCTGTGAGAATCCAAAACAAGATTATTTCTTGACAAAGTCATATCTGATTGTTGTCAAGGGGGTTGATTTTGACGTTAAGGGTTGGAGCCGAAAATTCGGTGTTGATATTTTTTAGGAGCCCAAAAATCAGAGACTCTATTCACGCTGTGAAATTGTAAAAAAGATTATTTTTTGACAAAGTCATATCTGCTTGGTGTCAAGGGGGTTTATTTTGACGTTAAGGGTTGGAGCCCAAGCATCGATGTTGGTATTTTT
>CAKNYM010048684.1:0-14464 GCA_932195095.1 Andricus curvator
TATAGAAATTCATTTCTACTACTTATGGAACTTTAAGAGCCTGAAAGCAACCTACAAGAAGGGTTTAATTCTCGCGCGATATTTACTCCGCAAATGCGCTGAGGCGACAGCTCTAGCATGCATTTGATTTAAGACCCCAAAGACTTTGTGACATAATTTTCAGATTTTTTCTACAATTTTCCTAGGTCATGCTACAAGTTGCAGTCGAGGTACAAAATTCGAGAAATACTTAAATTTTTTCTAAACCTTTGCACGTAGTCTATTCTCTTCAAGAGGTTAAAAATATCTTCAATAGGGGCCATTTTATGCAGAATTTAATAAGCTTTTAAACGGTTGTATGAAAAGTTTTATTGCTCCTTTTTTGAACAAGTAATCACGTTTCAAAGTCAGCAGTGATTTTGAATAGTACTCACGCTGGTCGTACCGACAATTTTTGACGGTTGTGTAAAACAATTTTTAGGGCCTAAAATCGTAAAAAATTATTTTAAAAAGCAAAATTGTAGCTAAAAATTTGACGCCGCAAAGTTGTAGAGAACCTTTTTATGGAGAATATAAATTTCCTTTTAAAAAAATCCCACAATTTTTTAAAATTTGGTAAGAAGCGACAAGACAAAAAAGTTCTATAGAAAATAGTGAATAATAATATTGCAAATATAAAATGTATAATTAAAGACATTTTTTGCGAGACGGAACAATTCTATAGTGAAACACTGAAAATGAAAACTCTAAAGTGGAAAATTCTAAAAATCTTCATTTTCGAAACATGTATTTTTTCACATTTACTATAAGATTAATGTTATATTGGGTAAACTTACCACCAAAATTGATGAAAACCGTGAAGGTAAGGAGTAGAGTTCCAACGAGCATCTTCAGTTTGCCTTGTTAGATTCCGTAAAAAAAACTGATAAATTATGAGAATGGCCACTGCTATTTACAGTAATTGCTGTCTTATTATTTTACTTTTTGTTGCTGAAAAATTTTTTCGCAATGATGAAATTTAACAATGTGTGTAAATTACGTAAGAGAATCAACAAAGTATATTTTAAGCCAGAACATACGATTAAAATTAGAACCAAAATTCAAAAAAACTTAAATGTATTTATTTTACGAGAGAAAAAATAGAGAATTCTATTGATAAATTTTGAAATTCCCTTTGATAACAAATCTTAATTACTTAAACTAATTTATCAGTTAACTTATAAATTGTTATCTGTCCGTTTCTAAATTACTAATTAAAAATAGGAATCCAATTATGAAAAGAATAATCATTTTAAAAATCTACAAGGACAAATATAATTTAGGAAAGATTCTGCAAAATTTAAGTAAAAAAATATTTATTTTCAACCAGAAAGTTGCCTTTCTAACCAAAAAAATACATTTCTACCAATCTGGCAACCAATGAGATGGATTTCCAACTCATTTTAAATAAAAAACCGTAGAATTTATCAAAAAATGACGAATATTCGACAAAATACTTTTATCCGCAATTAAAAAAGTTTAATTTTCACTCAATAGCATTTTTGACCAAATCAATTAATTTGTACCACAAAATATAAATTTTTAACAAAATGCATCATTTTTCAACCAAATCATTGAATTTTCAAATTAAAAAGATAAATTTTGAACAAAAAATGGAATAGTTACATTTTCAAAGCAAAAATAAAATAATATTAATAAGAAGATTAATTTTCTACATAGAAAGACAAATTTTCAACACATCACGTATATTTTAAACCAAAAACGGAATGGCTAAAAAATTGGTTTCAAAAAATTAAATTTGAATTACAAAAAAAAAAAACAGTTTTCTACCAAGCAATTTAATTTTGAACAAAATTGATGAATTTTCAAGCAAAAAAAAAACAATCCTCTAGCCAACAGTTGAATTTCAAACTTGAAAATAGGGTTATTTTAGACAAAAAAAAATAGACTTTCTACAAAAAATACGAACACGAACTTTTAACAAAATGCATATATTTTTAACCAAATAATTAAATTTTCAAATAGAAAAGATAAATTTACAACCAAAAACGAAATTGCTAAATTTTCAGTACAAAAAATTAGTTTTCATAGCAAAAAAAATTTCAACAAAAAAAATAAATTTTCAACAACAAAAAGAACTATATTTTCAATAAAATAGATAAATTTTTAACCAAAGAAATGACTCTCTAACTAAAATGATGAATTTTTTAATTAAAAAATGAATTTTGAACAATGTAGTTTAAGTTTCGACCAAATAGTTCAATTTTCTACCAATTTGTTGACTTATCTATAAAAGATTTGAATCCTCAAATATAACAGACTAATTTCTGACGATTAGTGAATTAATAATAAAAAATAATAAGAAATATAAAAATAATTAATTTTCGCAAATTGATTTTATATATTTTTACCAGAAGGGAAGAATTTTTAACAAAATGCTAATAGAATTAGTTTTCAACGAAAAAAATCATTTACAACACAATATTTAAATTTTCTTGCCACAAAGACAAAATTTCTACAAAACAGTTGAATTTCCTTACCGAAAATAGCACGAAAATATAAATTTGGAACTATAAAAGTTCAATTTTTAACAATATAGTTGAATTTTTAACCCAGAAGATTAATATTCTACAAAAAATTTTTTTTTAGGAAATGCATGAATTTTCAAGCAATTTATTGAATTTTTAAATAAAAAAGATAAAATTTCAAATTGAATATATTTCTTTGAAATAAAACAGACACTTGAAATATTTTTTACATTTTCAATAAAGAATATATACAATGTAAATTTTCCTAGAAGTAGTTACTATTAGCATTTTTTTTTAAAATTATTATTAATATTTATTATTTGTTCCTATCTGAAAATTCAAAGTAAATCTAAAAATTTCAGAAAACCCCGCAACTTTCTAGCATTACTTCAAGAGAGGATAGTTATAAACAATGATAAATTGCCTTAAAAATTATGTTTGTTAACTTGCATTAATTATTACCTCACTCTAAGTGAAAAGTAGAAAAAAAGTTGAAACTTCCGTAAAAAGCCACAACTTTCTAGCATTATTCAAAGAGAATATTATTATAAATAAGGAGCAATTGTTTAAACAATTATTTCTGTCGAATATAATTAACAATTGCCTCGATCTAACTAAAAAGTTGGAAATGAGTTGAAAATTTTAGAAAAGGCCGCGACAATTTAGCTTTACTGTAAGAGAAGATAGTAATAAACAATTATACACGCCTATTTTTTGAGCTGTTGCTAAAGTACCTTAATTTTGATAATATTAACATAAATTACCATTTTTTGCTCATGGTACCGTGAAACATAATAACTCATTAGAGACAAGAATAACATAATGAAAAAAGAGGAATAAAAAAGGAAAAATTCCTTTCTCCGTCCTTTTTATACTACGAGGGGACCAACATGTTTCGAGGTCAATTTAGACCTCCTCATCAGGGATTATTTATAGGGAATATGCTCCTTACTTTTGGGTGGGCTTTTTTGGAAGCAGTAAGAAGGATAATCGTCGGGGATAATGGATTTTTATCTACTAAGAGAAAGTGAGAAGGAGTTATCTCATCAGATACGAAGAGACACAAGAGGTAGGGTAACCATAGGAGGGTGTGAGAGGAAATGTTGCCATTTTTGAAGAGGAGGGATGCATGGTGGATAGATTTCGAGGGAGCTGAAAGGAGGGTGTGATGTGTCTATCTCATAGGATAGAAAGAGATAGCGGATGGAAGAGTGATCTGGAGAGTACCAGAGGAGGGAGTGAGAGGATAAATGTCGAGGGAGGTGGAAAGAGGGATTGATGTATCTATCACCTAAGATAGAAAGAGATAGCGAGTTGAGCGGGCGTTTTTGATTTCCATTTTCTCCTGAAAAAAATTTGATTGGCGGAGATTCAATTCGCTAGTAAGTGGAAAAGGAATGAAGTTAGTCAGTGTGTCGGCTGAAATGGCTGGTATGCCAGCTGTCTCAGCGGAAATGGGCGGGCTGGTATACCAGCTAGCCCGTTAGCGAAGGAAAGAGGGGGAAGAAGTTCAATAAATAGAAAAAGAATTGTATTTCGGTTAAGTTTTTATTTGTGATCTTTGTCTTACCATGATTTTTACAGAGAGAGTCGGTGTTAGTTTTAATCGTTGAATTCTAGGCTCGTCTTCAGAAGAGGGTGATGGAGATACGTCGTCAAGGCGGCCTCTGGCTGGTTTCCCCCTGGAGGCTCCTGAAGATCGAGAGACCTAAAGATTGAGTGTACGTTTGGTTGGTCACGGCAATGGCTTGCTCGTGAAGACCTATGACTGGCTTCCAGCTGTAGGATTTAGTGTGAGGGCTCTGGCTACCAGCTCCCAAACACTTCTGACGTTCTGGGCCCGTGCGCGCCCTTTTAACGGGGAGGCTGCGTGGGCGTTTCGTGGGAGTCGAGCGGAGAGGGTAGAAAATAGTTGGAGGGAGATGCGCGGGTTGAGCTACGCGCACGCTGTTTTTGCGACTCTCGCCTCTACTCGCCCCGCCGCCTTGCTGACGTAACTTCACACAGTACCTCCTTCCGCCGTTGGGAAGGATATCCTCTCTCTTACTCTAAGGTCTAATTGCTAGTTACTATAATTCTAAGATGCTGCCTACTGAATGAATAAACGTCGTCTCCGGGAGTATTTTAAATCTACCAATGAAAGAGTCACGCTCTATGCGAGCCGCGTGTAACACGTTGCTAATAGGATGTACATAATTTTCCAATTTATACATCACCCAGATACTTATCCAAAATAACTTTGTATACCCTCGTTACCTATAACCAAAGCTGATCTAAGGAAGAAGCCGGATATAATAGATACGTGCATAATCTTATCATGTACCATTGAGTACCTTAACATTTAACTAATACATTATTTGATAAAAAATTTTTTGTGTACCATATCTTGTTATCTTTCCTCTATGTTTTTTAGCTAATTTATCCTTTATTTTCAGTGAAAATATTATTTATATTACTTTTTTAATTTTTTAATTTTAAATTGATTTTAAATTGATTGATGGGCAACTTTGAAAACTCTATTCTCTCTTTATAAGAAATTTGTGTGATTTGACTTTATCTAGAATCTTTATTGCAATATCTGAGATCACCTTTTTTGAATATGATTGTTCATTGTTTTTAAGAAGTATCTTGATTTTTTAATTTTTAAGAATTTTTAATTCTAATTTCTCAAAATATTCACATATTCTATATTAAACATGTTTCGCGTAAAGTTTTTAATATTTTTCATTCTTCTTTTTTCGAATTGTTCATAACATTCCTTTTTTAATGTGAGCCTGACTCACTTAAGAGATAAACTTAAGTATTGTTTTGTCTTAACAAAATTAAAAAAAAAATTATATTCATCAATCTTCACTATTATCAATTGTTAATTATAATGTGATTATGATATCTTTTTTTAATTTGAATGTATCTTCTGACATTAACAAAAATACAAAATATAATATTTTGTATGAAATTCTTTGAAATTGCACTTTTCTCGAATGTCAGTTGCAAATTTTATTATTTTGTTGAAAATTTAACTAATTTGTTGAAAAGTAATCTTGTTTGTTGGAAACTTCAACTGTTTTCTTGAAAATGTATGCTTTTGGATTGATAATTTATCTTGTGTGGTAAAAAGTTATCTTTTTTTTTATTGAAGTAAATAAATAAATTGGAAGTTTTTCTATTTTAACCTGAAATTGTTTTACTCTGTTTATAAAATATTCCATGTTAAAAATGTTACAAGATTAAAATAATGGTCCTTCAATGTTGATGGTCAGGGAAAATGAAAAATTGGCCAGGAAAAAGTCGGGAATTTTGAAAATGAAGTTTTTCGGCCACCCTATTATTGTCCAATTTTTTAAAAAGTGCCTTGGGTGACAGAGTCTAGATTACATAAATGCTCTGTAATGACTCTCAAGTAAGTATAATTAACAGAATACTGGGAAATAAATTTTCAGGACCACTACTACGATGAACAAACAAGGCGAGGTTTTATTAAATTTCGATTATGGACAATGGTTTGTCAACTTATTATACTGATTATTTTGAAATAAATGTGCAACGCTCATTGCTCTATTTCTCTCTATTCAGATCTCTTGGATGAAGTTCAAAAATCCTTCGGAGAGCAATATGAAGGATATTGAACAATACTTGCTGGATACATTAACAAACCGAAGAGATTGAAATCTTAAAGAAGGCCCCAGCATTTCAGACATCTACAAGGAATATCCGCGATTATCAGATTATCAGGGTCAAGTGGTAAAAAACGATGTTTTTTTTTTAATTTCGGGATTTAGAAACTGTGTACGAATCCTGATATTATTTTACTTTACTTATAATTTTTTGCAGATTGATAACGAATTTGAGTGTTTGTTCAAGGATAAAGGTGACAACTTTCTATCGAATTTTCCAGCATATTATTGTCCAACAATTTTAGAACATACAAAGTTGAGTCGTCTTGATGTTTATAATGGTTCCAAACACATAACCGGTGGTAATCTATTACGGAACTGATGATAACAAAATATATTTTGTATTTGCCATTGTGTTAGGGATTTCATTTTCTGTAGAAAATTTAGTGTTTCTTGCGGATTTACTACCAACCAATAGCGCAGTACAAAACTGTAGGAAACAATTAATGGAAGAAAATAGGGTCTGACGATTCGAGTTTCAGCAACCTCACTACTATAACGTTACTAATTGCTTGTACTTTTGATGCACAATTTGCTTATCTAGATTTACGTACTAAGTTTCCATTTGTTTCAACACTGTTACGTTTCGCGATTATGAATCTTGTTATTATATTATATAATATTACATCATCCTCCTATCTCCTGACCCTAAACCCTAACACCGACTCCTAACCCTCACTCCTAACACATACTCCTAATACAGAATCCTGACACATACTCCGAACCCTCACTCCTAACAGAGACTCCTAAACCGAACATAGACTCCTAACCCTAATTCCTAACACAGACTCCTAACCCTAACTCCTAACACAGACTCCAAACTCCTTCTGACTCACAAGTCCTGACTCCTAACTCCTAACACGGACTCCTAACTTCTAACTTCTAAATCCTCTTGACTCACAACTCCTAACTCCTAACTGACAACTCTCAACTCCTCCTAACTCCCAACTCCTAATTCATAACCCTTACACATACTACCAACTCCTGACTCCTACCCCTGGCATCTGACACAGACTTCTAACTCCTGACCCTAACCACTCACATCGACTCCTAACTCATAACCCTAACTCCTAACACAGACTCCTAATACAGAATCATGACACAGACTCCTAACTCCACCTGACTCACTACTCCTAATTCCTCCTAACACCAAACGTAGACTCCTAACTCCTAACCCTAACTCCTATCTGACACCTTCTAACTCCTTCTGACTCACAACTCCTGACTCCTAACACAGACTCCTCACTTCTAAATCCTCCTGACAAACAACTCAAACACCTAACTGACAACTCTAAACTCCTCCTAACTCCTAACTTCTAACCCTAACACAGACTGCTAACTCCTAACTCCCACCACTAACACCTGACACAGACTCTTAACTCCTGACCCTAACCCCTAACACCGACTCCTAACTCCTGAACCTAACTCCTAACACAGACTCCTAATACAAAATCCTGACAGATATTCACAACCCTAACTCCTAACACAGACTCCTAACTCCTAATTTCTAAATCCTCCTGACTCACAACTCCTAACTCATAACCGACAACTTCCAACTTCTGCTAACTCCCAACTCCTCCTAACTCCTAACTCTAACACAGGCTGCTAACTCCTAACTCCCACCCCTAACACCTGGCACATACTCCTAACTCATGACCCTAACCCCTAACACCGACTCCTAACTCCTAACCCTAACTCCTAACACAGACTCCTAATACAGAATCCTTACACAGACTCCTAAGCCTAACTCCTGACACAGATTCCAAACTCATAACACATATTCCTAACTCAAACACAGACTCCTAACTCCTCCTGACTCACAACTCCTAACTGACAACTCCTAACTCTTCTCAACTCCTAACCCTCACTATTCCTAAGTCCTTCGGACATACAACTCCTAACTCCCAATTCCTAACTCCTCACACGTAACCCAAACTCTAAACACAGACTCCTAACTTCCAACCCATTACCCCTAACTCCTAACTGACAACTCCTAACTCTTCCTGACTCACAACTTTTAACTCCCAACTCCTAACTCCTCTTAACCCTCAACACCTAATTCCTCTTGACTCAGAACTGTTATCTGCCAACTCCTAAGTCCTAATTCCCAACAACTAACTCCGCCTGTCTCACAACTCCTAACTCCTCCTAACTCACAACCCTTAACTATCAACTCACACTATAAATTTGCAATTAAGAAAGTCGAATTTTTAACCAAATAGTTGAATTTGCAACTAAAAAAGGTATTTTTTGAAATAAAAATTACGAGTTTTCAACCGAATAGTTAAATCCTCAACCAAATAGTTGATTTTTCAACGTGAAAGGGATAATTTTTCAACAAAAAATAATATCGTTAAATTTTCAGATTAAAAAAAAAAACAAATTTTCAACAAAAAAGTTAAATTTGCAACCAAATAGGTTAATCTTCAAAATATGAATTTTTAACCATGTTTTTTCAACTTTCGATCAATAAGTTGAATTTTCAACTAGAAGAGATGAATTGTTAACCAAATAGTTAAATTTTCTACCAATGAAGGTAAATTTTCCACTAAGAAAATGAATGTTCTACCAAAAAAACGAATTCTTCACAAAATACATTAATTTTCAACAAAATTGTTGAATTTTAAAACCCAAAAGACGATTTATCCACACAAAAACTTGAATTTTCAATCCAAAAATATGATTTTTCAACAAAATTACTTTTCTACAAAACAATTGAATTTTTGTGAAAATGCTTTAATTCTAACCAAATAGTTACATTTTCAACCAAAAGTATATATGAATGTTAAAAAAGTTCATGTTCTACCAAATAGTTCAATTTGCTACCAGACAGTTGAATTTTAAAGCCAAAAATAGGATTTTTCTACGAAACTAATATTCTAATAATACTACTATTCTACTACTATGAATCTTCCACTACAATGGTGAATCTTTAAAAACAATAAAAAAATTAATTTTTTATAAAGAAGTTTAACTTTAAACCAAGTAGTTAATTTTTCAACCAAAAAAATGAATTTTCGAAAAAATATTTGAATCCTGAATTAAAACAGATTAATTTACAATCAACCAGTTGCATTTTTAACTAAAAAGGATCAATTTTTAACTGAGAAGAATAATTTTCCACCCAAAAAGATGTACGCGTCACATTTCAGGATGACGGAATGCACCGAACAAACAGTGTACATGAAATATTCCAAAATACTCAGCCATTTATGTCTAGAAACCATAGTTATAATTCGGAAAGTATATCGTGATACTAAAAATAAAGAGTGGTTTTGTGCGATTTAAAAGTTGTCGTACTTTAGTGGAAAATGATCCACGCTCTATCAGGTCCGCAACGGAAAAAAGAACCACAAAATGTGCAATTACCCATTCATCGCAGCTTATTCAGCAATTTCTGGTGAAACGCCAGAAATTTCTGCCGGCGATTTCAAGACTTGGTACAATTAAGTTGTACAATTAATTGTTGATTATTTATGCTTTTATTCAGGAATATACACGAGGAAAATATTCCACAATTTTTACATGTTTTTATTATTCATATTGTGTATAGAATAAACTTCATTTAATTAAGAAGATATTATTAAGAATTATCTTTCTTGTTGTATAAGCTGAACTCCCACGAGGTATCCAGAACGTAATCTGTACGTGTGAAAATTTAGCTCAAATTGATGAACCACATCGGTTTTAATATCGTATAATATGATCTCAGTGCCAACTGGAACTATATTTCTAAGATGAAGGCGAATTGCGTACGTTTTTCCATTATTATTTATCCAAACATCAATTTTTCTTTTATCAAAAGTGACAGACATAGCTGCTCCTATGGATGGACCACCTTCGCAAAAAAATAAAAAAAATTCACAATTTACAAAATGATTTTTAATCAATCTCAAAATTGAGCACTGAACAACTGTAAACTATGGCACTGATAATATAGATTTATGTGAATCTTTATAAAGCCATTATGAAACAACACATGATGAACATTTATGAAATTTTCATTCTAACACTGAATTTTTAAGAAGAATGGAATTTTCGGGTACAGGTTTTGAAATTCAAGAAGTGTTATTAAAATGTCGAAGAAAGTGGTAAAGTCAGTAATATTTCTGAAAGTGCAGATACTTCTTTTCGAAAATTATGAAAATTAATGACATTTCGTTCTGTCTCTGAATTTTCAAGAAGAATAGGATTTTCGGGTACAGATTTTGAAATTCAAGTTGAAGTGTTATTGAAAGTTCAAAAAAATTGATGAAATTAGTAATATTTCCGAAAGTTCAGATACTTATTTTCAAAAATGATAAAAATTCATGAAATTTTGATTGTGACAATAAACTTTCAAGAAGATTAGAATTTTGAAATTTAAGTTTCAAACATTATTCAAATTTTAAATAAGTTGGTAAAATTAGTAGTATTTTGATAGTTCAGATTTTTTTTGTTGAAAATTATGAACATTTATGAAATTTTGATTCTGTCACTGAATTTTAAAGAAAAATATGACAAAAGTCACAACAAGAAAAATGTTGCTTTTTAAAAGCCATAAAAGATGATCATAACTACTTTTTTGATTTTCTAGAAAAATCAAAAATTCAAATTTTGACCCCACAAAACACAATAAAAAAATGAAAAATTTCATTTTGCGGTAAAACTATGTAAGATACGAAAAAAGATGATTTGACACAAATTATGGATTAAAAAAAAATCTACAAATCTGTTGTTCATCATTTTTTTATAGCACGCGTATTTCTTTTTAAATGTAAGCCTGAAATGTAAGGACGAGTACGTTAGCCAGCTAGTTTGAACAAAAAATTCAAAAAGCTACTCTGAACTTTTTTCGATAAAAAAAGATTATCAGAGTCTTAGCATTTTCAAAATTTAAAAAAAACGGAGAAAAATGAAAATTTGAAGCCTACAAAATGCACAATATTAAACAAATGAAGAGAAGAAGAACAAAATTTTTTTGAAAAAACGAACATTCAAATTTTGATCGCACAAAAAATAATGAAAAATAAAAAATTCTATTTTGTAATTAAACTGTGCAAGATACGAAAATAGATGAATAGACCAAAATTATGCACCCAAGAAAGATCTAAAAATTTGTCATGGATCACTTTTTGATTTGAAGCGTATTTTTTATTTTATTCGTAAAAAACCAACATTAGAAATAAAAAAATAAAATTTTTAGACAAGCGACACAAGTTATGAGAAAAAAGTAGGCAGAAGTTGTTCGCCCAAAAAAGAGCTACAAATTTGTTCCGAATCATTTTTTAATAAGACGCATAGTTTTTGTTTTAATCCTGAAAAATGACATTAAAAATAAACAAATTTAATTCTTGGACAATAAAACGTTTAATAACAAAATTGTTTTGAAATGAAGTATGAAAATTTGCTTATATTTTTTTTCTTCACGAGGCATGTGATGAGATTGTTCGTTAAAGCCGAAGGAGCTTTAACAAAAGAGAATTCACAATCACTAAATTTCAGTTGTCGATAGTTTGACCTTTAATTTTAAAAGTCCTATGCAGAAATGTGGTATTATTTTTTAAATTAGATTCAGAATCGTGAATATTAAGTGAATCGAGTTGCAACTCCCAAAAAGAACCCCATTAGTGGAAAATTGGATTTTGCGAGTTTTTGGCGCTAATTATGATTTTTTTGTGGTTTTTTAATACATATTGTTTCTAATACATGAAGTATTGATTTTTATTTTAGAAATTAGAATACAGTTAGAAAGTGGCGGTTTTTCTCAAAATTTTCAACTTATAATAATTATAACTTATAATAATAATTAATGCAAATTAAAAAACATAGTTGTTTAAACAATTTTTTATTGGTTAAAACTATCTTCTCTTAGAGTGATGCTAGAAATTTTTGGGTGTTTCTAAAATTTTCAGCATTTCTTTGGCCTTGTAGTTATAAACAATTAATAAATGAACATCAAGAAAAATCATTTTTTAAATAGCTAATATGATAATATGATCCATATCGTCAATTGAGAAAATATTTCAAATATCTGGTTCTATTTTAGAAAAATATATTCACAGCAAAAGAGATTCTTCCCAAAATGATTCTCTCTAATCTTTATTTAGTATTTGAAAATTTCAGAAAAAATCGCAACTTTGTATCTCTATTCCAAGAGAATATTATTCAAAATGATAAAAAACAGGATTATAAAAGAATATTGTTATAAATAATTATACCCTGTTTAAACAATTATGTTTGTTAAATTCAATTGATTGTTCCTTGGCTCTAACTGAGAAGTTGAAAGCAAGTTCAAAATTCGAAAAATAACCGCAAATTTCTAAATCTAATCTCAGAGAGAATTGCTAACACAATAATCAATTATTTGAGTAATTAATTTAAATATCTAATTATTAGTGTTAAATTGTATTTTTTGTATTAGATATATTTCTGTATTTAAAAAACCGCAAAAAAATCATAATCAATGCCAGAAACTCGCAAAACCCAATTTTCAAATTATGGGATTTTTTTCGAAACCCTATAAAACATACTTATGGGGGTGCTATTTAAAAAGTAATTCTGCATTTGTATTCTTCAAATAATTGTCATATTCATGCCTGTTCACGTTCGGAGTCCCTGGATTTGTGTAGAAAGCTACTGTGGACCATACCCGTAACCGTGCACAAATCCAGGTTCCAGTGTATCGTTTAAAATAAATTTTAAATTCTTCAAGAGTGCTCAATTTGAACATAGCTTTTTAATACGTACTTTTGATATTATTCCAATGAGTATTTTTAATCCCTAAAACGTATCCATCAGATAATGTGTACACCAAAAAAAAAATAGTTTGTTTGTATGCTAGATAGCTATGAAGCGTATAATGGCTGGGTAGATGGAGGCTTGGAAGAATATTTCCTGATTCCAAGCCAACTCCGATCACATTTGCATCATCATTTAACCAAACTCCAACTTTACGTTCTTCATAATAAAAAGTCCAAGCGGGTGGATCGCTACATGTGAATGTCAAGTAAGGATGTAGATCTGCAGGTAGCCAGTGTGCGGAGTGAACAGCTCCGTGTCCTGTAGCACTTAATTCTGTTGAAAGAAAATAAATATATGGTTAATTGCGAAAAAATTAACCATAGTAGTATAGCTATGACGTTAAGACGCCACTTACCGACCGAGCAAGGTTCTGTTCTGTGCTGAGTTACCGACATCAGGTAATTACCGTTGGTCGGTAACCAATGCTAAATATGCATTAGTGAAAATGAAATGAAATGAATTGAAAATGAATTTTCAACCAAAAAGAATTAATTTCCTACCAAAGTAGACAAATTTTCAAAAGATGAATTTTAATCCAAAAATGAACTAATTATATTTGCAAATAAAAAAATTTAATTTTTACGAAAAAAAGGAATTTTTAACAAAGCAGTTCGACTTCTAACCAATTAGTTTAATTTTCGACAAAAAAAAATGAATTTTCAACCAAGAAGATTAATTTTCTACGAAAAAAGACAAATTTGTAATAAAATACATTAATTGTCAACCAAGTAGTTGATTTTAAACAATTTAATTATTATTTACAATTCAGGATGGAAGAGTTAACTTTACAGTTAACAAAAAATAATGTTCAGTCAAAAAGATGAATTTTTAAGCAAGAAGATTAATTCTCTATATACAATAAAGAAGGTGAATTATACAATCGAGGCATCCGGGAAATATTTTTGAAAAAAGTTCCAAAAATGTTTTAGCAGCAAAATTAAAATGGAAGAAATTCTGAGCAAGTTGAAAAAAATCTTCTATATCCAATAGGTACCGAGTTATGATTCTTCAAAGAACCCGGATTTTTCTTCAAAACAGAGGCGAAAAACCCCAATTCTGAAGTTCGGATCTGAACTTTGGGACCTGCTAATTTTACGAAAAAATGTTCTGAATTTTAATCAATCAACCAATAGGTCGTAAGTTATGGCGTCCCAAAGTTGACCACTTTTTACCTATTTTTCAGAGCAAATTACTCGTGTTCAGTTTTTTTTAAATACTTAGTTTCTGGATGAAGACAGGAAATTATGCGCAAACCTAAAAAAAATATAATCTTCTGGTCTCCATAGATCAATAGTTCTGACTGATAAACTAATCAAAGCAGAGGAAACAATTATTGTTAATTGTTGATAATAATAAATTTAAATTAAAAATTCAAAGATTTTTCGGGTTTCAATCGTGTGCGAAACTATGAATGTTGCCGACGTTTCGTGAACATTGCAGTTCACTTCTTCAGGGCTGACCTGAAACTGAAGTTTCAGGTCATGTTGTTCTTAGGTATGT
>CAKNYM010048685.1:7109-17582 GCA_932195095.1 Andricus curvator
TGCCAATTCACTTCTAGGTCGCTTTTAATGTAATATTAAGAATATGTAACAGTTGGAAAGTTGATATTATATAATATATTAAGCGAACGCAATAAAATTAACAATAAAATCAAAAAATATACAGGCAGACGTGGGTCAAATCAGACCAAATGTGCCCGGAAAATCGTGTCGATTCACTTAGAGGTCGATTTTAATATAATATTAAGAATATGTAACAGTTTGAAATTTGATATTATTAAATATATTAACCAAACGGAATAAAATCAACGATAAAATCAAAAAGTATGGGTGCGGACGTTGGTAAAATCGGACCAAATGTGCCCGGAATTAGTGTCAATTCACTTCTAGGTCTATTTCGATGCAATATTAAGAATATGTAACAGTTTGATAAGTTGACATTGTTAGTCGAACGCAATTAAATCAACAATAAAATCAAAAAATAATATTCTTAATATTGCATCAAAATCGACCTATAAGTAAGCGTCCAACGCTGCTTAACTTCAGTGATCTGACGAGAACTGGGGTTTTCAGCGTGGTATGGCCGTTGGCCATACAAAATAATTGATAATTTATAATTTATAAAAATTAGTGAAACCGTCACATTCAGGCTGATAACATTTTCGGGGCACATTTTGTCCGATTTGACCCACTTCCGCACGGACAATGTGCGATTTAAATTGTTGATTTTATTTCGTTGAGTAAATATGTTTAACAATATCACCTTTAAAACTGTCACATTTTCTTAATTTTACATGAAAATCGACCTATAAGTGAATTGGCACGATTTCCGGGAACATTCGGTCCGATTTTACCCACGTCCTCACGCATATTCTTTGATTTGATTTTTTATTTTTTTTCGTTTGGTTAATATATTTAATAATATTAAACTGTTACATATTCTTAATATTGCATCAAAATCGACCTATAAGTGAATTTGCACGATTTCCGGGCACATTTGGTCCGATTTGACCCACGTCCGCACTCATATTTTTTTATTTTATTCTTGATTTTATTTCGTTCGCTTAATATATTATATAATATCAACTTTCCAACTATTACATATTCTTAACATTACATTAAAATCGGCCTAGAAGTGAATTGGCACGATTTCCGGGCACATTTTGTCCGATTTGACCCACATCCTCACGCATATTTTTTGATTTTATTGTTGATTTTATTTCATTCGGGCATTATCTTTAATAATATCAACTTTCCAACTGTTACATATTCTTAATTTTATATTAAAATTGACCTCTAAGTGAATTGACACGTTTTCCGGGGCACGTCTGGTCCGATTTGACACTTTTTTGGTGATGGAACAGTAATTTGGAACATTCTGTGTACATCTTGTGGATAATGTGTATCGAAATGGAAATAAATAAATTAATGAAGCTAGTTTTTTTTTGGTGAAAAATTAACATTTTTGGAGAAAAACTTTTTATTGCTCTCATTTTTTGTTTACCGTAAAATTCGAAAAACCAAAAGTGCCAATGTCTTTTATAAACATTATCCTACAATAATATGCAAAAAAAAACAAAATTGAAAATTAAAAATTCATAGAAATTAGTGAAACCGTCACGCGTAGATGTCTCCAACTTCAGCGCAGTATTTTGTGCTTTGTTTTTCAAAAAACCCGATTATTTTCTTCAAGCCTCTATAACTTTCAACCTGATTAAGATATTTATTATTGAGTCTAATAGTGTTTATCGGTTTCTTTCGTAATCTATCAGAAAAATTAAAAAGCTTTAAAGTTAACAAAATGGCGGCCGTTTTTCTAAAGAAATTAAAAGTCGATTTTCTCAAAAAACTCACCCTCTTTCATTGTTTACGGAAAAAATTCTAAAATTAGATTTTTAGGAAAAAAAATTCTCCAAGCCTCAAAAATGGTTTGGCCCGAAGGATTCTGATAAGATGCCTTTCTTCTATAAGCAGAAACTTTTGAAAAATAATTGGAAAAATAAAAGAGGTGGGGTTTTCCAGAAAATACTTTTTCCTTATTTCAAAATTTGAAGCAAGAAATAGAAAAGATTTTCTAAAAAACCCCACCTTTTTTTCCCATATTTTTTTATAATTTCTGCTAATAGAAGAAAGGCATCTTATCAGCATCATGCGGGCTAAACCATTTTTGCGGTCGGGAGAATTTTTGTTCCTTAAAAATGTAATTTTTGAATTTTTCTCGTAAACGATGAAACATAACGCAAAATAAAAACTGGAATTTTTCATAGAACTTTTTTAAACGTGAAAACTTTATTTTAACATTTTTTCGTATCTGTCATTGTTTCCGAGAAAAAGTAGAAAATTCGATTGTAAGAAAAAAATTCTTCTGGCCACAAGAATTATTTAGCCAGCATCCAATTTAAAAATTCAAATAAATTTTGAACAAATTTAAGGTTAAAATTAGGTCAAAAGTTATAGATGATTAAAGAGAAAGAATCGGGTTTTTTAAAAAACAAAGGAAAAATCCAAATATGGAAAAATACGTATCCCCTAATTTCCTTTGAAAAACAACGTATTTCGTCCCCGAGAGATTCTGCGACTTCAAGTGTAGAACCCTGTCTGATTTGGAATGGATTCGTTCGTGTGGTTTTTAACGTTTAGAAATGAAAATTGCATTTAGAAAACGACAAATGCGTGAGTCAGAAAGAGAGGAATGCCCGTCACAATGCCCGTCTCTCCTTGTCTACCCCATATCCAAGCACTTGGGTTACTGGGTAATCTCCACAGATAAAAAATCTTGATACGTCACTTGTATAGTTTATTTATTCAGTTAACCGGTAAAAATATAATGCACTTCGTAGTCTTTGATATAAACCACGGAAAAACTTGATTTGTATTCGGAATTAACTTTAAACTTTCATTGTTAATTTTTATGAGAAGTTTTTTTTTAATTACTTTAAATCATCCGAAAAATTTCTGTTGGCTGGAACACCAGTCTGGTAGCGCAGCTCCTACAGAGGGTCCAGAGACAGTGTGGCAACCTAGCCGGCTGCCGCCATTTTGCGAAAAGATGCCACCATTTTACGTTTAGGTTTTCTATATAGTGTAGTATATCTATATATACCAAAATATCTATAAGAAAACTGAGCCAATCAGCAAGGTCGACACTAGGTTGCCACACTGTCTCTGGACCCTCTGTGTAGCAGCTCTGGTTCGCGAGCGCCGCCTGGTGGCCGGTGAACCTTCCAATTCGATTTCAAAAGTTGAAAGCAACGGAAAGTTTCAACTCTCCCTTCATTTCATTTGTATTTCTAGAATGTTTCGTGAAAATGCGGTACGTTTCCAAAATTACAGAAACATTGATTATTAAGAGCATGTTTTCCAAAAACTTTCACATATAACTTTAAGAAAGGTTAGTTCCATGAAACATTTGATATTGGCCTAGTTTTGTAGACGTTGTCCAAAACTTTCATTATTATTCTTTATTTTAAAAAGAAATTTAAAAAAAATTACAGTATTAGTTTTTTTAGAAGTAATACTGAAACTTTTGATAATAAAATATTGAATAACGAAAATCGTTGATTTCAAAACTTTCAACAATATTTTTGTCCAATTCCTTCATTCAGGAACGTTTGACAACATCCAACGTATGTGAATATCGAAAGTTTCAGTATTACACAATTGCTGTTGGAAACAGTCCGGACATTTGAAACCTGATTTCAAAAGTAAAAATGTAAATTGTACGGTGTGCATTTGATGTGCTCCCATTTTAAGGTACTTTAGGATATTTTAAAGTACTTCAAGATATTTCAAGCGACTTCAGGATACCTCAGGCTATTTCAATGTACTTCAGGATATTTCACGTACTTCAAGATACTTCAGGATAATTCAACACAAGAGTACACCATACTTCACGAGTTTTCAACCCTTCAGGTTTGAAATAATTTGAAAAATTATAAAGCCGGTAAAGCAGGAATTAACTTTTAATATTCTTATCGTTTCCCAAAGTTTCAGCGAACAATAGTTATTATTTTAAATACAAACATGCTAATATGGTAAGTATAACATGACGCGGAATTAAATATGCTTTTTAAACCTCTTTCATAAAATAGGTCCTCATTCTGCTGCACAGTACTTAAGGCTTTTTTCCTCTTGGAAGCTCAAATCCATATTTGAGGTGGAAAGTCACTGCGGATCGTCCAGACTTGGGATAAATATTTTAAGTTTCTTATGTGACGAATCCACACTACTTTAATACAATATATATGCCTATTAATATTTTTAAGTCTACGACATTGCATGTTATCCTACGACACTGTATGTTACACAGGAAACAGACGAATTCCTAGGTTTGACAGGAAAACCGAGCACCAAGTGCAGGGCGGCGCCGAGCCCCAAAAACCTGTTTTCCTTTCAAAAGAAAAGCTCAGTTTCAAGCCAACCGTACTACGTTTCGACTGTGATTTGTGCTCATTTTAATTTTCCTGAATAAAATACAAAAGGGAGAGACGTCACTCAGCCAAGCTGACACCGCTGGATATGCTGATTGATTCATCACGGTGAACAACATCCAGCGGACCAGCCCGTTCTCTTTCACTCTTCCTCTTCAAAACTAGAGCAAAATTATTGTAAGTCGATTTAGATTTTAATTATCTCTTAATCAAATTTGATTGCGTGCGTGTGTCGTCAGAATATCCTACCGGTTTTTGTTGTTGTTCTCGATTGTATAAATTGTCAAACTGGCTTTCGTATCATATATTAAACATTTATCAGGCCAGGATCTCCCAGAGTCTGAAACCTCTTCTTCTGAATCGCTCTCTCCTGATAATTGCACTTTTACAAATAACCCCACGATGACTCAAGCCCAACCCCAGGGTAACATTGAAGATCCGCTTCAGCAGATCTTAACGAAATTAAGTATCCTTGAGGAAAATCAAGTTTTGCTGAAAAATAACCTTCGTGTTTTAAATGGTGAGAACATGAAAAGGGCTGCGGAAATAAAAACGTTAGCTCGTAAAAATGACGCTTTATTGACCGAGGAGGATGAGACGGATGCGGGGCAGGGAATGCATCTCAGGCACCGGAAAGAGAAAGTGACAGCGATTCTGAAGACTCTAGGGATGAAAGTGACATTCCTGTTTCGACAGATAGAGCGAACGACCAAGCACAATCCTAAGACTCCCCCGCGCTCCCTTGCTACCAGCGAAGGACGTTATACGTACTATCTTATGCTAGATCTTATATTAATAGAACGAATCACCGGTAATGCCAAACGCGCTCTTAGGTTCATCCGGATTACTAAGTTCGATGATTAATATACAGCCTTAAAACAGAACTTAACTGTAGGAACGTCAGTAGAATTATGCCGTGCGAAATTAGATAACTGCCGACAAAATAATGATTCAGTCCTAGTATATAATTAAAGATTCCGGCAAACCCTTAATGAATTGAATTACGCGATCCAGGCTGAACACCCAAAAAATACCGCCAGGAAAATCGCTTTGCAAATAGAAGAAACATTTGTGGTAAAGAAATATATTATGAATCTCAGGGATGAACTAGAGACGCAAGTGAGACCTCTAAAACCGGAAAGCATTAATAAAGCCCAACAGGAAGCGCTAAAAGCAGAGATTTGGTTGCGCGTAAAAAATCGCTCGCGACCCAACCCCGTGCCTAGAATACAGTCGCGAGTCATGCCCCCAGTTATGCGTTCACAGGAGCAGAATTCAAAACCTGGGTCACAAAATCCACCGAATCAGAATATGCCCCTAACTGAAAGGATGCAACTACAGTGTAGTCATTGCAAAAAATTAGGACACACCGAAAAACAGTGCTACGAAAAACGGAACTCACAATTTTTTCAATCAGGCCAGAATCCGAAACGTCCTCCTCAAAGACTCAATAACATTACGGAGATCGACTCCCTCGAAGATTCGGAAGAACCCGAAAACAGAATAACATGCGACGAGAATCCCTCGATAGAATCACAAATATATCTGGTCGATTGCAATCAGTACTCATCCGACCTAGCGAGTTCAAAGGAGACATACGACTCCTCGTGGATTCAGGATCCTCAATTAATTTGATTAAAGACTCCAATGTACCCAAAACAATATGCAATATTTAGCCAAATTCACACTTTTTACATAATCCCTGATAACTTTCCAATTTCTGAGGACGGTATATTGGGATTGCCCTTCATGCGTCAGTACTCGTATAATCTATCTAATAATATCCTAGAGTTAAATCTGCGAAAACATAAATTATACGAAGATGGAATATTTGTTCCCCCCAATCAAGTTAAATTGGTAAAAATACCCGTAAATCGTTCTAGAGGTTACTTAAGAATCTTTGACAATCCCCATATTCTCGATTCTATATTTCGTATCCAAGATCAGGCAATTACTATACCATTAGCTAATGAAACACCGAATATCAAAAAGATCAATTGGAACGAGATCTCCTACGACCACATCAAATTGGGAAAAAGTGATGAAAGAATATACTACATAGATCACAAGCGATTAGCCGAACGTTTGAGACTTCTCAAAGAGAACACCCGATCGGATCACATTGAAGCAGATTTCCAAGAACGTATACGAAAGATCGTACAATATTACAATGATATTTTTTCCTCACCCGGAGATCCGTTGCCTAGCTCAGTATTAACAACGCATAAAATAGTTCTTAAGGAGGAGCATGTGGCCCCTGTGGGTAGTACCGAAGAAGACTGATGCTTCAGGACGAGCTAAATGGAGAGTTGTAGTTGATTTCCGAAAAACCAACGAAATTGCGGATCAAGACGCGTACCCTCTTCCAGTGACTGAAGAGATCTTGGATCATTTGGGAAAGGCAAAGTTTTTCTCCGCGTTCGAATTAAGTTCGGGCTTTCACCAAATCCCTATGGAAGAGAAATCGAAGAAATTTATCGCATTCACCACATCGGAAGGACATTTTCAATTTGAAAGAATGCCTTTCGGCCTGAGGAATGCACCCGCTACGTTCCAGAGAATGATGGACACCGCTTTGAAAGAACTAAACGGGAAAATATGCATGGTTTACCTGGATGAGATCGTGGTGTTTGGATCTTCAATTGAGGAACATAATAGGAATTTAGTGACACTGTTCGAAAGACTGCGCCAAACTGGCCTCAAGCTGCAACCGGATAAATGTGAGTATTTGAGACCTGAATTAGAATACCTTGGCCATGTAATCACTAAAGATGTAGTTAATCCTAATCCGGCAAAATTAAGAGCGGTTACATAATTCCCTATCCCAAAAAGCGCAACTCATGTAAAATCTTTCCTAGGGCTTTAAGGGTACTATCGACAATTCATTAAAAATTATTTAACTATTGCAAAACCTATTACAGAACTCACTAAAACTTCAAATCCTTCTATCTGGACGTCGGAGTGCCAGAAAGCGTTCGATGAATTAAAAAATGCCCTGTGCAGTGCACCAGTCTTAAGATATCCAGATTTTGAAAGAAATTTCGTCTTGAACACTGATGCCTCGAATGTGGGACTTGGAGCAATTTTGTCTCAGGACGGACATCCCTGTTGTTATATATCTCGCACCCTTAATGATGCGGAACTCAATTATACGATTACCGAAAAAGAGTTGTTAGCAATTGTCTGGGCAATTAAAAGATTGAGACAATATCTATAAGGCCACAAATTTACAATTCTTACCGATTATCAGGCTTTGATATGGTTATTTAATGTGAAAGATCCCTCCTCCAGGTTAATTCGTTGGAGACACAAAATTGCGGAATATGAGTACAAAATTGAATACAAAAAAGGATGCGAGAATATCGCTGCTGACGCATTATCACGTATTCATCCTGTCCATGATGGGTCCTCTAGCACAGGTGCTAATGAAACTGAGGTGGATTTGGAAGCCAATTTGCCAGATATACAAATATTAAATGCACCAAGCGAAAATGATTTGAGCACTCCAATACCACTTTTTGAAAATCCAGCGGTGATCCCAGGAACCTACCCAGACAGTCCGTCTACTACACTAAATGAAAACACGCCTGATATACTGCCACTAACACCAATAGGAGAATCCTATACGACACCCGAAACACCGGCGGATCATCAATTATATCAAGAGTATTATCAATGGTTCTCTAATCGGACAGACACTCGAGAATCAGAATAACCTAATGCGAATATCATTATTGATAACAACGGTCGAAAAAAAATTCCACAGTGTGGATAATATTCCATAGACTGAACATAGATAATTTAATCAAGGTCAATCACGTTCTGCGATATCATGGGTTTTTTAAACTACATACAAAGGAAATATGGAGAGGCTCCGAGACAACTTATAGGAAATTGAATACGCACCAATAGAACTTTAGTTAATCTGAAGGAGCAACGTACTTTCTTAATCAGATGTAGAAAAGAAACTCTGATTTCAGCACATATTCAACATCAGATAAACAAATGTAATATACATCATTTAAATTATAAATTAATTCCAAAATTTGAAAAAACTAAGTTAATTTTGCAGAAAAAATGTTTAAATTATGAAATCAATAATTTAATTAGAAACATAAAAGATTTAAGACATTTATCCAATTATTTAAAATTCCATTTATCAAATACTGTAAAAGACATTTCAATTCAAACTTTTTTCAACTTGCATGATTTGAGTCTTAATAAATTGAAATATGAAAAAAGAAATAAATGTATAAAAAAGTTTGATTTATTAAACTATGCTATTTATAAATTTTAATGTTTCAACAATACAAAAAATAACTAATTTTTGTTCACTCCAAAAATATGTTGTTTCTCTTGGAAAATAACCAAAAATTGAAATGTCTTGGATGATTTAACAAATATCACTACAGGTAAATTTTAAATATTTTTTTGTTTACAATTTTTTTGTTGATTATTAATGTTTTTCAGTTCATTACATCTGCGTATATTATCTTAAGTTAGGTTATGTAATACCTTGAAGAAGCCCTGCAATAAGGTCAAAACGTACGTTGGTTTAAATAAAATTGACGAATAAAGCATGATTCTTGACAACTGAATCCACTATTATTTTTACTGGACCGAATGACCAAAATAACACATTCTTATATGAATTGACTTCATTAGCGAATGGTAAATTGTGGAAAAGATTTTCAAAAAGGCTAAGTAATGATCCAAATATTGAAATTCTGCCTCCTTACGCAGAAAAGAATTGGCTGAAGATTTTAGACCACACTGCTCAGTCGACAGTGTCAAAGAAATTCACCATATTAAGAATGCATTTTAACGAACCGACTATTACATCCTCGGAACGCGTAAGGCTCAAAATCTTGATTGCATTTATTATTTTTAAATACCCTCAGTTAAAAATTCACACGTGTTACAACGCTACACCTGTCAAACACAGAAACTGAATAGGATCAAGAGACGCTCGGAAGCGATTATACCACATACCCAAGTGGAGCCTAATGACAAGATCGCGATGGATATTTTCGGTCCATTGCCCACCACCTCTCAATCTAACGAGTATATACTGTCGATTCAGGACATGCTCACTAAATATCTTGTTTTAATTCCCATAAAGAACATATCTTCAGAATCTATAATTGAACATCTTTTTGACCATTTTATTTATGTATTTGGATCACCGAAACATATCTTGACAGATCAAGGTCAAAACTTAGTTTCTGAGTTAATGCAAAATTTTGAGAATCTCTTCAGAATTCAACACGTCAAGACAACAGCTTTTCACCCTCAAAGTAATGGCGCTTTAGAGCGTACCCACAGTACCATCAAGGATCTAATTAGAACAGCGATGAGTGACCTTCATACCGAATGGGACGGGACCCTTACGAAACTGTACTACAGGAATGACTACAGGATAACTACAGCCGAGTACTACAGGTATACTACTGGTTTACTACAGGTTTACCTGGAGTATACTACTACTATACCACTGGGTTACACTGTAGTAATTCAGTAGTCAATTCGGCACCTACTTAATAGCCGCGCCACGACCGAGTACAGTGCAGGTATAAGATTTTATTTTGTGCTGGACAGACATAACTGCGATTACGTCCAACATTCAATATATCTCCAGAACTCAAGTCAGTATTATATTATACTATATTGAGGAGTATTAGGGATGAGTATAGCGATCAGTATAAGCGGTGAGTATTGAATGAGAGTATTATAGTTGTAAGTATTAGTGATTTATGAAAAGGAAAATATATTTAGATACTATATTAAAAATATATATTTTAATTCATGAAAGAAATGTTCTAAGTATTGTTATGCAACATCCATCAATCTAATTATTTTACTATAAGCATAACGTGCTCTACCTCTTCAAAACTTATTGCCAATTCTTATGTATACAGTTTTCAATAACAAATAATAATATGAAATCATATTTTAGAGAAAATCATTTTTCATCAAGTTAGAATTTGTTGCAATGTCAAACAAAATGTTTTTTTATGGATTTAGTTAATAGGAAACTTATTTCAATTTTTTTTGTAAATCTTTCACATATATTTTTTTGTTTACA
>CAKNYM010048687.1:0-10629 GCA_932195095.1 Andricus curvator
TGACATTCAAAGCTTTATGACTATTGGCGGATCACCCTGTATACGGGTGACCAAAAAGTCCCGGGACAGCTGAATATTTCCTCAGGTAAGATATTTTTCAGGGCGGTCAAGGTCATTCTTGAAGGAAGTTTCAACAAGGAATTCAATGGTGACCTTTATTTTGATCTTCACCTAGACCTTCACGGTCATTTCAAGGTCAAATTGATTTTTTAAATGGGAACCTCTATTTTTGACCCCGGGAACTGAGAGAGCGGAAAATTTTACGTCCAAATAAAACCTTGACAAATCGAAAATTTGACCTGGAAAGGTCAGGGCAAGGTCAAACAACATGCAGCAGGATGACTCGACTGGCATGCATTTTTGAAGAAAATGTCCTGGTGAAGGTTCTGGCCATAGACAAGGTCAAAGTCATCAATCGATCGGGAGTATAAAATGCTACAACTCTTGCGTTGAACATTTTCCTCATAAATGCATGCTGGTCGAGTCATCCTGCTGTACGTTTTTTGACCTTGCCCTGACCTTTCCAGGTCGAATTTTCGATTTGTCAAGGTCATATCTGGACGTAAAATTTTCTGCTCTCTCGGTTCCCGGGGTCAAAAATGGAGGTTCCCATTTTAAAAAATCAATTTGACCTTGAAATGACATTTAATCAGAGGAAAATTAGGGACCGCAAAACAAGAGAACGATTTAGAAATTGACATCGAAATTCACACTCAAACAAATTTTCAAACATTTTTTTGTATTTTTTGGTATGATGAAACACAAGCACTATCTTAGTTTTTCATCACAGAATACTTACTCCACGAGCTATTATTGTGAATTTTTTTAGATTTTCAAATTTGGAAGATGTTAGTGTAAAAAATTCAAAACTGTAATTTGCACATATTCCAACGCCTGAGGCCCATTGATACCTGAATATATTAGTATAATACTATTATATAAGTGTATTCATACATTATCAGATACACGATGTAGAAATAATGTATATATATATATATATATATACATTATAACAGAAAAGATAAAATGATTATTCGTGGTACTATCATTTTTGAAACTTGTTGGAAGTTTTATTTATATATCTGATTTAATTTCATATTTCTGTCGGTCTGATGATGCTCGAAAAATATCGACCATATGCTAAATAGTACCCTACCGTCAAAAATTGTCGGTGCGATCAGCGAAAGTACTATTAAAAACCACTGCTGACTTTGAAGCGTGATTACTTGTTCCCAAAAGGAGCGATAAATGTTTTTGAAACCCGTTTCTTGCAGTAAATAACTACAAGTGTGGGCTCACGACACCCACGACGGGCCAACAGCACGCAGTATTCTTGAATGGTCACCCATCCAAGTACTAACCGCGCCCAACGCTGCTTAACTTCAGTGATCGGACGAGAACTGGTTTTTTCAGCGTGGTATGGCCGTTGGCCATAGATTGATACAAAAGTATTAATGTGCGAATTTACAAAAAAAAGGGGTTTGAACCCAAACCGTGACTAACATTTAATAATTTTAGACCCATTTAACTATTTATAATTACAGCAGATAGTTCTCATACCCATACTGAAAGATCACACTATAAACACGATAAATTTCAAGCACACAACAAAAGAAATCTGGAGAAAAAGAAGAATGAATGGTAACGCCTACCTCGATCCTAGAATCACCGAGTCCTTAATTTCAAGACGCCAATCCGGCAAAAATGAAATGGACTCGTCCAAGCAATTTGGCCGACACGAAACTGAGCTCCTGCGTCCTCTCCACTCGCCAGTTCTTTCCCGCTCGCACCCAATTTTACGTCCAGTCGGTGCTGCCCTCTCAAGCTCGATTTCTGGGACTCAGGTAGATGGAATTCGGACCGTTCCGGTATGTGAAATGCCGGCCGGCACAAGAGAGATGCTTCCGTGTGTTGTGACAGGTATCAGGTCTGGCATGGCCTGGTACTTTACCAATAATCTTTCTAGTTTGGATTAGTTTTGAAGCCTATAGATTAATATCCGGGTCGGCCCCATAATCGTCTGTAGTGTGACATGACAGTGGGTGAGTGTGATCAGCTTGGCCAAGTGAGGTGGTGCGGGTGGCATAGTGCGTGGTGTGGGTGATTGGAGTTGGTGGCAGTGTTTTTCCCTGCCGGATTTTCTCAATAGAAAGTGGACTCTGCGATTCCAGAGATCGCTGTAGGACGTTAGATCCTCTTTACCTTATAACTCCAGGTGCCTAATCTAACCTACTTGGTAATAACAAGATACATAAAATTTAGTTGAAAAATTCTAACTTAAATAGCTCGTTTCCTATCCATTCTCCAAAATTAAAATTAAAGAAAATAAATTCGCTCCCATTCATCACACCTTAGGTTACAATAAGATCTTATCTTTAAATTTATGTTCTAATTAGAGCTCGTGCCGGCCATGGGAATAATCTCGGTCAAATGTTAAATTTTATAATTCTTAAAAGCTAAGGAGGGATCCATAACGGGTGACTAGCCACCACGTTACAGTATATATACATTAGGGTGGTCCAAAAAAAGACATTTTCGAATTTTTGAGATTAGACTGAAAAATATTGTAGGCTACATGAAAATAGAAAGCCCGCATTTTTTTTTTGTTTCGAAAAAAATTAATTAACAGGACTACGCATTTCACTTTTCTCTCTTATGGAGATTAACATGTAAAATGACATTACTTTTTTCAACTGCAATTCTGCAATAGAAGTTATGATTAAATTTGTTTGAAACTTTAGGCATTTATTTGCATAAGAATAATAATGCACTTTGTCATACTCAGATCTTTTAAAAATGTTATGTAAGAATTTAACAACATCGTCAATTTCCGTGAAATTGCAATGTTCCAAACCACATAGGCGTTCTGTATATTTTTATCAACTGCAATTTTTACAAAACACGAAATGCTTAGCTAAGAACTTTAACCCTTTTCCCAGCCTGTCAGAAATGTAAGCAGGGAGCCGTTACATAATGGCGGCGACAATGCAGGGATAGAAAAGTAATTTCAAGTTTGCACTTACCGTGCTGTCAGGCGCCAGACACCTACTCGACGTCACTCCAAAATTATTATCGACTTTAAGTTGGTTAAATTACCACCAATTTAATTATAGCTCAGGGAGAGGGATTCATGGGGCGAGAAAAGTACTTCGGAATTTAAATATTGAAAGAAATTAATATGAAAAATTTAATTAAATTTAAGAAATATTGGTTACATTAATATGATGTGTGAATTTTACAAAAGAGGATTTGAACTCGAACCATGATTTAGCAAATCCGGAAACTCTTTAGTCCGTAAAAGATTAACGATCCAAATTTATGATTCAAATAATTACCTACTAAGGGCCGATATCACCAACTCTGATTAAATGCATGATTAGCTAATCATGATTATTTTTTAATCGGGGATTTAATCATGATTAAATTGTAATGCGTTCCACCATGGACATTTTAACTCTGATTAGCTAATCATATACCCTTTTCGTGGTAACTCTGATATTCTCTTGTAACGGCGATTCTGATTGGCCGCTCCAAGAAGAACGCTTAAGTTACTTGCGCGCGCACGGTACAAGCTGACGACATTAACCAAGTCATGTGACATCCAGCAGAAGTCTTTTTTGTCAAGAAGTGAAATAATTTTGCGTGAATGAAATATATTAAAAAAATGTTACAAATTTCCATTACTATTTCAGTTCAAAAAATAATAATGTCAATTAGAAAGGCATTAATAGTGAATAATTAAAGACCCTCAGAAATATTTGATGCATATATGAAAAACATACAAGAATGAAGCTTCATGATGTGCACTGCGAGGAAATTGGTTAAATATTTATTTTCAGCACTGCAAAATGAATGTATGCGACTGAATTCTTATTTCGGTAACTTCTATATTTTACATACGCATTCTTCTTCAAAACGAATGATCTCTTCCAATGATATGAAAGAAACTGTAGGTAAGAAAAGTGAGGTTATCGGAACATAATTTACACTTTACGGCCGCCTCATCAAAGGTATTTTGGCTTCATAGTTTCTTTCATCTACATATTGATAAAAACAAAAGCGTAGATATGATAAAAATTATTATAAAAATTATCCACATTCTCTCTGAACATGCTCAAGTGCAAACTTCAATTTTGAGGTTCTGTTCTGTCAACCAGCGTTAATGGCCGATTAACTCGGTTAACCGGCCAAAATCGAGAGGTTAATTTGAACAGTGATTAACTCTCTTTTATCATACTTTAGAAGATGGTGGAACGCAAGGTACTGATTAAATTAGAATAATCGAAAGTACACGAAAAAGAGCTTAACCTAATTTTAAATAAAATATTTCACACCAAAACTTGCTTAATCTTAACATCTTTAAGAAATTTTCCCTAAAATAACGGGTCCATCGCACCAAACATGATGTCTGCCCGCGTTAGATAGATTACCCTCCTAGTTTAACATTTAACCTACAAACTCAACGCAACCCTTACACTCATAAAACTCAGAAAAACGAAACGAGAAGCAGAGGAATGACGCCTACCTTAATTCCAGGAACCAACGAGTTCTCCTCTCAGTCAACTAACGCCAGTCCGGCAAAATGGACTCGTCTGGTAGGCAAGCGACAATTTCCAAAGCGCACAAAAGGTCGATGGCCGACACGAACTGAACTCCTGCGTCCTCTCCGCTTGCCGGTTCCTTCCCGCTCGCGCCAAATTCTCCGTTCAGTCGGTGCTGCCCTCTTTAACGTGATTTCCGGGACTCCAGCCGGTGGAATTTGGGCCGTTCCGGTATGTGGAATGCCGGCCGGCACAAGATGGATGCTTGCTTGTGTTTTAACAGGTATCAGGTCCGACGTGGCCTGATAGCTCGACAATACTCCTTTTTGGTTGAGATTAGTTTCGGGAGTCTGAAATTTCATCCGAGTGGGCCCCGTCATGCTGTGTAGTGTGACGCGACCGTGGATAAGTGTGGTCAGCTTGGCCGAGTGAGTTCGTGCGGGTGGCATAGTGTGTGTTGTGGACGATTGGAGTCGGTGGCAGTGTTTTTCCCTGCCGGATTCTCTTCAATAAAATGAACTCTGTGATTCGTGAATCCTTGTTGGACGTCATTTCCCTCCTTACCTTATGACTCCAGGTATCTAATCTAACCTCCTAGGTAATAATCCTTTACATTTGTTTAATTTCTAATTCCCTAAAATAATCTATCTGGTACTATTTTTCTCAACATTTATCACGACAAATTCACTGTCATTCCTGTAAAACAAAGAACAATTTTGCTTTCATAAATCCTAACTTACTTTCTAATATGACCTTATTTCTAATTTTGAGCTTGTGCCGGCCATAGGATAATCGCGGTCAAATATTTAATTTTGATTAACAAATCTTAATAGCTGGGGGAAGGATCCCTAACCGGTGACTAGCCACCACGTTACAACACCCCCTCCCAGACTGACCCATGGGGTCCCAAGACCAGCAGGCGTCACCAATCCGACCTCCAGATTGCTTTTCAAGTTCAAGAGCATAACAGTGTTGAGTGTCCCTTTTAACTGACCCTATGTTAATGTGATATAACGGGGTATTCCAAATGATCATACAAAAAAAAATTTTTGAAGAATTATAGAGACAATCTATAACAAATAAAATATTTGAAAAATAAACCTGAACATTCCAGGTAACTTGTGGTAAATAAAATAAAATGATAATAATTGTCCTGCCATTTGTCAGATTTAGGGTTCCACTGTCAGAAAATGATTGTTGTTGTTTGAAATGCTCTTGAAGTTAGTGATTTGATTCCCAATGTATTAATTTGAATCTTTGACTTCGGACCTAGCCGACTTTAAATCAGTGATAATTCAACGTTCCTTACTTGACTGTACTCATATCTAATGATTTTTCAGACTTGAACAAAAAAAATTTCTAAATTCTCTAACAATAATGGTTTAATCATACCACTGCAATCCGGCAGTTAAAGCAAAAGAAAGAAAAATCTTGAAGTTTACAACTAGCTATACACCCTAAAACTACACGAAAAGGCTTAATCTAACTAGCGCCGGTTAGGCTACACTAAAACGGCTTAAAACTGAGAACGCGATCTAACGCATGACCTCCCTAATCGCTTGTGGGCTGGAGTCGCCTCTAATTCTTACCGAGAAATTTCGATCTCCACCTTCGGCTTCGGGGCGGGGGAGGATTTGGAGGGTGCCCTATTTTCCTGCAAGTCGCCTACTCCGGCGAGGCCCCTCCTCCTCCTTCTCCGTCCTTTCGGCTTTCTAAGGATGCCGAGGGTACGACGCCGAGGTCTTCCCCTCTTCCGAACATGAGGCTGCCCCTCTGTCGAGCTATCCCCGACTCCCGCTGAACTCTCACTGGCCTTTCCCCTCCTGACTGGCCCTTCGGCACGGCTCGGACTACCAGCTCCGGGTGGTATTTCGGAATCTTCTTCCTCATCTTCACTCTGCGAAAAAGGACCTTCCTTAACTAAGTTCGGATCGATCGACCAGTAGTGTTTTATGTCTTTATATGAGCTTTCTCGGTTATCCCAGACTCATCTTGAATTTCATAAATTACTGGTGATACTACTTTTACAACCTTGAATGGACCGGCATATTTCGGGGATAACTTTTTTGCGACATAATCTATAGCTGAGGACAACGTATGAGTCCTGCGCCACACAACGTCACCTACTTGATAGCGGATGTCTCGTCTCCTGCGATTATAATGCTTTGCCTGACGATCGGACGCTATATCCAAGTGATGTGCGAGTAGGTCTCTAAGGGCTGGCAATCGCTTAAATCTACATTCCCAATCTTCAACGGCTAACGGCACTATATCTGGGGCCCCCTCTTCTTGTCTCCTCAACGTTTTGGCCAGTCTAGGCTCCCTACCGTAATTTAAGAGCGCTGGCGACACTCGAGTCGAACTGTGAACCGCGGTATTATACACAAAACGGAAATCGGGAAGATGTTTACCCCAACTACGATGATCACCTTCTACGAAAGATGATATCATGGTTTTTAGCACGCGATTAACCCTCTCAACCGGATTAGCCTAAGCATGATACGGTGGGGTAGTCGAGTGTCTAATCCCTAATTCCGATGCGGCCTTTGAAATCAATTTGTTCACAAACTCCGTGCCATTATCGGTGAACAGTACTTCCGGAGTTCCTCATCTAAAGACAATTGTTTCTTCGAATACCTTTTGAACGTTAGCGGCATTGGCCTTTCTTAATGGTAGGACCTCGATCCATTTGGTAAACATGTCTTGGAAGACCAAGACATACTGGTAACCAGAGCGACTGGGTGGAAACGGACCCATCATGTCCGCCGCTACCACCGACCAAGGTTGCTCGATTACCCGCTTACCCATCAGACCTACCGGACCTGCATGGTCCACCTTCATATTTTGGCAAGTTTGGCATGCTCGGACGTATTTGGCTACGTTATTGAACATTCCGGGCCAATAGTAGAGCAGCGACAGACGTTGGAAGGTCTTATCAACCCCTAAATGTCCGGAAGTCGTGGTGTCGTGTGCCTCACTAATAGCCTTATTGCGAGGCTCCAAAGGTAAGACCAGTTTCCAGGCCTCTAAATCAGGCAGTAACGGATCAGTCAGGTGGTCAGGGTGATGGCAGTAGAGTCTATTGCCTTCCAATTTCCAATCTGGAAATGGATATGGCATCTCTTGGACCAATTTGGTTCTTCGCGTATACCAAAGATCGTCAGTCTCACGAATGGCACATACCACTTCGGAGCCCGGCTCAAACATGTGCGATAGCGCGTCTGGTACGTGGTTAAAGGCACCTTTTCTGTGTTTAACCTCAGAGTCGTATTGTAATAACTTAAGGGCCCATATACCTAATCTTTCAGTAGGATCTCTCAAATGATAGAGCCATCGGAGACTGCTATGATCTGTGATCACTACGAAGTGATATCCCTCAAAATAAGGTCTAAACTTTTCTACCGCCCATAACACCGCTAAGCATTCTTGCTCCGTCACGGTGTAGTTTTTCTCGCCGCCTTGCATGGATCGGCTAGCAAAGGCTATGCCGTGTTCTACGCCATCTTGTATTTGTGTGAGAACGGCTCCTAGACCCGTACTGCGTGCGTTCGTTTGTAAATAAAACGGCAAACTGAAATCTGGTCTAGATAGCGTGGGGGCGGAGATCAATGCGAATTTCAATTCTTGGAAGGCCTTTTTCTGGTCTTCCCCCCACTCGAACCTTCGATTTTTCTTTAATAATCGGTGGAGTGGTTCTGTCTTTTGAGCGAAATCCTTTATGAATCGCCTGTACCATGATACCATACCCAGAAATCGTCTAAGTTTGCGCAAGTTAGTGGGAGCCGGATAGGATGTTATTGGCTCAGTTTTCTCTGAGTCAGGATGCATTGCCGTTTTATCTACCAAATACCCGAGATATCGTACTTGACTACACCCGAATTCGCTTTTATCGGGATTGACCATAAGTCCGGCATTGATGATCACATCTAAGACTTTCTCCAACCAATGATATGTTCTTCAAAGGTTTCACTGACTACAATGATGTCATCCATGTACGCAAATGCATAGGGCTCAAACTCTGGTGTTATCAGTCGATCCAAAAATCTTTGAAACGTTACTGGAGCTCCCGATAACCCGAATGGCATACGGTTGTAATGATAGAGCCCCTTGCCCGGCACTGGGAAAGCAGTGGATTCTTTACACTCATCAGAGAGAGGAATCTGATGGAATGCCTGACTAAGGTCAATCTTAGAGATATATCGCGCCGATGAAAGCTTGTCCAAAATTGGGCTAATATTTCTGATAGGGTATGCATCTTTCTTGGCTACCTCATTTAATTCCCTAAAGTCAATACAAAGCCTATAATCTCCGTCAGGCTTCCTGATCATTACCACGGGGTTACACCATTCGCTTTTACTAGGACTTATTATTCCCTCGGCTTCAAGCTTTTGGGCGGATTCTCTTAATGATTCTTCAACCTTAGGAGAAAGGCGCCGATAAGCTTGCCTAATGGGAGTATGTCCTAAGATGTCTATATGGTGTTCCACCATGTGGGTAGCAGGAAGCCTGGCCGGCATAGAAGTAATTTTTCTTAAAAAGAAAATCATCTAAGTATTTAGCCTCAGAAGGCTTTAATTCCTTTATGCCTGCGCAGGCTTGTACGGCTTCACTAGGCAAGAAATTATTAGCAATCTCTACGCGATTTTCCGATAATTCCGGCGGTATGATTATTTTAGAGCCAATTTCCTGTCTTTGATAAGTTCGCCAAATACCGTTACCTATTCTCCAAATATGGGGCTTAAACCTAACATCAAAATCAAATAATTCTGCAAAGTAGTGACCAAATACAACTTCGCAATCGAATGTTGGTGCGAAACGAATCTGCAAGAATTTGCTTAAACCTAGAAACTTAAGGGGTAAAATGGCTTGTCCGGCAGTTTCCTCGATCGCCCCGTTAGGGTACATAATACCCGGACGTGATTGATCTGCCAATTTCTCAAGCAAACCCGAAAATTCTCCAAAGGCCGGCTTACCTATGTAGGTGCAGCACGAGCCTGGATCAAAGAGTCCGTGTAGTGATCGACCATCGACACTAACAGTAATAAACAGGCGTCGCTCATCAAGTATCGTATTGACTTGATCTAACGAAATTTGAGGGGCCTTAACAACGCAAGGGGGGATTGATCGGACCCTAGAGTCACTCACCCTTATTTGTCTCCCGAACTGGGTCCCGAACATCCGCTACAGTTCGTAGAAAATTGGCCGGATTGACCACAGCTGTGGCAGAAAACCTTTTTAGGTCTGGAGCAGGCACGATAAAGGTGCCCTAGCTCATTGCAATTCCAACAGCTGCCGCGCTCCACTGGAGGATAACAGAAATTAGCTGGCATCATTTGTGCCTAAGAAAAGCCGGGGTAATACCCATAATTAAAATACGGCGGATAAGCGCCAAAAGCAGGAGGTGTATCGAACAAATGTGGTACAGAGGGAGTATGTACCTCTGGTGGGCTTAGTACAGCACACGTGTGTTTCAAGTTACTGTTTGAATTAGGGTCATTCGGTGGGTGGATTGCTCGGTCTCCGTTTTTATTTTCGTTGGGATTTTCTTGGCCTCTACCGGCTCGCCTTTTATTATTGTTTTTATTATTACCGCTCGCTCCGTTGTTCGGTCTGTCCGAGCTTGTAGGCTCATTTTCGGTGGCTGCTACCCCTTCCGATTTTCCGGCCGTGTTACAGTAGGCAAATTCGGGTAAAACGCTATCTTGCATAGGTGGAGGGGGTACGTACGCTTTACTTATCAGTTTGGATGCTTCGAACCTTTCGCCAGCATCTTCTAATTCCTCAAAAGTACGATACTCCGTTTTAGGGAGGGCCTCTAAATACTTAGGTTGCAAATTATTTATTGCCATCTGCAATTGCTCACTTTCCGACATCGGAGGATCGTAATGCCGAAAAATCAGACGAATGTTCAGCAGATAGTCTGCTATAGGTTCTTCTGGACCCTGCGTCCTTTTACGTCCCTCATCCCTAACTCGCATCTGAAAATTCATTCCCCCATACCTACGCCTAAATGCGATGGTAAATTGCCGCCATGTATCCCACTTTTCGCGGTTGAACCTATACCAATGTTGAGCGGGCGGTTTTAATA
>CAKNYM010048688.1:0-65133 GCA_932195095.1 Andricus curvator
TCGTTTGCACTTCAACATTTCTATTATTACTGCAAATATTAACCGATTTTCATGAATCTTTTTTTCACTTTCTTGAAATTATATGAATAAACTATTTATGCTAATTAAAATTGAATCACGCGATGCTTTCATAATTTCAGTTTTTTGAACCGGCCTGCACCTCATGACAATAAAAGGTTCATTGGTTTCGGGTAATTCGACGCGCTCGAGATTCTACACTCGCGCTACGGGGCATCTTCCTCGTAGCTTTGACGAGGGTCGAGGTTCAGGCCTCGAAAATACACACTCAGCTAGTACTGAGCGTCACTGCATTTTTTTTCTATTGTTCTTTCCTTTTTGTTTATAACGTCAAATATAAACATTTTCTCAAAAAACCGAGACTTGACACTAAAAGAGACCAATATTTAGATGAGCTATGCAAAATATCAGACAAAAATATTCAACCGTGCGGCCGGAAACTGGGCAACCATTTTATAACGCTGATAAATCCCCTTAAAAACAGACTACCATCACAATTGAGGTTATGGTTCATTAGTTCTTTTACAGAATTTACCGTGCAACGGTTGGCAACACTGAGCCACGCATTACCAAATATGTACGAAAAAACACGTGACGTATTATTATCGAACTCGAACTAAGTGATCCCGAAAAGACCACCTTGACATGCGCATGCTTCGATAGAATGGCGCTTATTGGTTCTAGTTCGCGTCCTCATTGGGAATTCAAACACGGGCGCGTACTACAGCCAATCAACTATATTACAATTCAAACATACGCAGATAAAGGCGACTCAGTTAGCATCACTGATTTCAAATGCAGTACCACACAAAGACACACACTACTGTTGAATATGAGCGGCCTACAGCAAGAAAACGTTACCACCGTGTTACTCTCGAAAATCGTCAGAATCGAAAACGACAATATCGTTTAGAGATTTTATATTAAGGATAACATATGTGGATTTGAAAAATAAAATTTATAAGCTGGGCCAGTACAAGTTAGAAATATCAGGACCTGCAGGTGGTTCTTCGATTTTAATCAAGCTTTGTAAAATTATAATGCTGTACTTTATACTTTCAATCATTGTATAAAAATATTTTACATACAATTTTTGTCTATAGAAAGAAGCTATGGAAAATTAGATATGTTCTAAAAGTACAGTCACACAATATATCAGGTAGAAAATATTTTTCTTGGTTGAATTATGCGATACGTAAAAATAAATTATAAGAAAAAGAGTTAAAAACAGATTTCCGCAGAAGGAAAAAAATTACTTTTTTTTTTAAATTTCTTCGTTTAATTTAGCTTTCAATAAGAAAGAGACTCTAACGTTTATTAAGGCCTGAAAATTTCTATAGGCAGGATAATTTATGAAAAAACTTCACTACATCTCTCAATGCATAATAAAATATTAGTGTCAAATGGATTACTATTGAGCGAAGGCAATAATTTCCGAGCAAATAGACAACTTAAAAATTTGTTATCATATTTCTTCAAAACTGAAAGATTGGTAATTACTACCATTATTCTATGTATCATTCATTTTCTTCAATTTTGTACAACTTATATAACAATAAAAATTAATATTATTCGTAACATTTATCAAATTGAAATTCATCTACTCATATACATGTTATAACGAACAATTTACAATTTATTTTAGAAATAATATTTCTTTTAATTTATAAAATAGAAAATTTCATTACGGCAGATGATAACGATGGCAGAATTTACCTACAAATAAATTATGAGAAATCTATTTATTACTCCTTTAACAGAGAAAAAAATGAAAAGGAGCTCCTTATTTGAAGCTACAGATATCATACTGCGGTGCTTTCTCATTATTTTATACAAATATTTTGTGAAATTAATTAAATAATGATAACATAGAAAAAATAAGTTGTTGGTGCATTCTTTTTTAAAAACAAAAAAAAATTAATAGGCGCGCGCAAGACTACTAGTCTACACTTGAAATCGCTGAATCTCTCGGGGACAGAATATGTTCTTTTCTCGAGGAAACTAGGCGATACGTATTTTTATGATTCGCAAAAAAAAAAAATTCTAAGTAGTTATGCGTATTTGAATTTTTCTAAAAAAATTAAAAGTCGATTTTCTCAAAAAACCCACCTTTAAAGTTTTGGCTAATTTTTTTTTTAACTTTTGCTATGATAATTAAGATATCTTGTAAGTTTGATGCTTGCTAAATAACTTTTGGGACCAGGAGAATTCTTTTTTCTCACAAACAATTTTTCTACTTTTTCTTGGAAACAATGACAGATACGAAAAAATTTTAAGATAAATGTTTGCACGTCTAAAAAAGTTCTATGAAAAATGTGTTCTGTTCTTTTGCGCTATCTTCTATCATCAACGAAAAAAATGCAAAAATAACATTTTTAGGAAAAAAATTCTCCCCGCCTCAAAAATGCTTCAGCCCGCATGATGCTTTGCATATGGACGTACAAATTTTAAAAATAAATTACTACAAGCGCAATTATAATGTCAAGAATTTAAATATTTTTTCAAAATTACAAAATTGAATTTTTCCACTTGTCACTCTAACAAGGGGAAGGCCTCAAGTATGAAACTGAAATCGAGTTCGCATGACGATAATTCGAAAGATTATCGAATTTCATTCGACACGTGTCACGGCTTTTTTGTAAGTGGAGCCTAGTTTTTTTAAATATTAATGTTTTAAAATTGAGGCTACCTTCACTGATACACTAGTATTAGTCACGCAGGAAATTTTTCAGCCAGCGGCGCTGGCCCTGCGGTAGCGTGCCTGCTTGCGACTCGCTGCTGTCGGGGTTCGAATCTTTTGGCAAGATTTTTTTTTTTTTTTTTTTAATAATACCAAAAATTTTAATTATTATCAGTAACAATTTTAATATATAATATTTCGGAAGGTTGAGAAAATTAGACACTTTCTAATTATAATATCATATAACATATTAAATATTACTCTTTTTTATCTTTATAATTATGAAGTACATAATTTGGGGTGATAATCGTCAGTTGGAGTTTTCACGCGTCCAAGTAATTGGAAAACAAACTTGATTGACGTTCAAAATTTTACTCTGGCTATCTATTCTTTCTGTGGTTGTTCTTGGTACCCCAAAGAGAAAATCAAATGTAAATATTTACCCCGATTTTAAGGTGAATATTACTGTAATCATATAAAGTACGTTTACCGAGTCAACTTATTGTACCTTATTTTGTTTTGATTCGAAACGATTACATTTTATCCATTTGAAAATCAACTTCAAAAAATTCAACCTTCCGAAATATTATATATTAAAATTGTTACTGATAATAATTTAAATTTGTGGTATTATTAAAAAAAAAAAAAAAATCTAGCCAAAAGATTCGAACCCCGACAGCAGGGAATCGCAAGCAGGCACGCTACCGCAGGGCCAGCGCCGCTGGCTGAAAAATTTTCCGCGTGACTGACACTAGTGTATCAGTGAAGGTAGCCGCATTTTTAAAACATTAATATTTAAAAAACTAGGCTCCACTTACAAAAAAGCCGTGACACGTGTCGAATGAAATTCGATAATCTTTCGAATTATCTTCATGCGAACTCGATTTCAGTTTCATACTTGAGGCCTTCCCCTTGTAAGACAAAAACATTTAATTTAGTTTTTAATTTAAAATTAAAAGATTTAATCTTTCGAAATTCGAGTCTGAAATGGTACAATTCCAAATCAATCCAAAAGAAAAAAAGTTATTTTGTAATTCAGTATCGAGTAAAATAATTTATAGATAAGACAGTTAAACCTCATCGTTATAATTACATTCTCATTTCTCTTTCTTGATTTCACAATAAACCTTGCATAAACTTTGTTCTTCGTATATTTGATATCATTGTAGATAGAACAAATAATGTGTGTAAATAGCACAATTCAGCCTACATTGTTTTCAAGTCAGGAAGAACATTTGCTGGTACTTCAGGTTGTGATTAATTATTTAAAAATGTATTTTTGAGAGGGCCAGGACAAAAAAAAACAAATTTTGTTGATTGGAACAAAATTAATTTAAGATTGAAGTCTGCTTTCTTTTGAATAATTTTATGCACCGAAATCAGAGCATAAATAAAATTCACAAATCAAAATTAGATTTCGGATTTCTTTAAATCTCGAGATCCCCTGGATAAAAAAACCGGTTTTCCGATAGTGTCTGTCTGTCCTTCTCGTCCGTATACCGGATAACTTTTTAATGACTCCGCGGATTGAATGGTGCTTTGGCATACTTTTTAAGGGTGTGAAAAGAAAGGACGAGTTCTTTAGCCAGCGATTTGGGATGAAAATTCAAAAAGTTGGAACATTTTGAAAATTTTTGAAACAATTTTGTTCAATACTTGAAAATTCCACGTACGGCTATTCATAGTGCTCAAAAAGTCAAACAATATATACTCACGACTTTTTTAGATAATCAGACAATTATCAGAGGTATAGCATTTTCAAAATTCGAAAAGACAAACGAAAATAAACATCATATGTTAAAAATAATTCCGCGTTTTAGTACATTGCTCATTGTTACATTTGTGAACTATTTACGAATTGTTTAAACAATTTTAATTTGTGTAAAACTTTGTTTTTTCTTCTTAAGATAAGTCACGAAATTAATGTATTTTGTAGGCGTTATGCGTCCTTTAATCAATGATAACAATTAATTTATTTGAGACTCAATATGCCTTATATATTAAAACAATAAAATTCATATTAAGTTCAATATACAAATTTATATTTAATTTCATTTACATGTGTATAAAGTCATTTGCATATGTATATTGTATATGAAGTCAGCGAATATTTTTTCTAACAATGACGCTGAAAAGACGAATTTTATCGAAGAAATTAAAATTTTCAACAAAAAAGTTCACTCTTAACCAAGGATGACTTTTCTACCATAAAAGATGAATTTTTAATCCAAAAGGACGAATTTTCATTAAAAACGGTTGAATTTTCCACAAAAAACGATAACTTTAACAACATAGTTAAATTTTCAACAAGACAATAAATTGTCCACCCAGAAAGATGAATTTTCAACGAAATACATGAATTTCCTACCAAATAGTTGATTTTTTAACATATAAAGGATAAAATTCAATGAAAAATGGAATAGTTAAATTTTCAGAACAAAAATTAATTTTTAATTCAAAAAAGGTATTTTCAACAAAATAGTTAAATTCTCAACCAACGAGGTAAATCTTACAAATAAAATGAATTATTAACAAAGTAGTTCATCTTTCAATTAACTAGTTGGACTTTCCACCAAAAAATAGATTTTTAATTAAATAGTTTTTCAAGCCAATTTTCAACAAAATACCAAAAGCAGTTGAATTTTAAACTTGAATATTTAAATTTTTAAGAAAAATGTTAATTTACAACCAAATTATTAAATTTTCAACTAAAATTATGAATCTTCAACAACGAAAAATTATTTTTTTACAAATTCGTTTCGCTTTAAACCAAGGAGTTGATTTTTATTGAACCAAAAAAGATCTATTCTCAACGAAAAATGTAATAGTTGATATTTCAACGAAGAATGATTATAACTTAAATTGAAGTTAAAATAGTAAAAAAACACCTTAGAGAAGAATAAAAAAAAAATATATATCAACAAAATATATACATTTTCAATCAAAGATATACAGTGTTTACGAAAATGATTATTCTTCAACAAAAAAATTTATTTTTAACACAGTAGTTTAATTTTTAACGAAGTAATTGCATTTTGAACCCGAACGATGAATATTTCATGTAGAAGATTAATTTTCTATCCGAATAGATGAATTTTTGAAAAATTCGTGAATTTTTAACCAAAGAGATGAATTTTCAACTAAAATGATGAATCTTACAAAATAAAAATTTGTAACAAAAGATTTTTAAACAAAAAAAAAAACGAATTCTTAACCAAAAAGATTAGCATTCAACCAAAAAAAGAAAAACTAAAAAAGATGAATTTCTAACGAAATAATTAAATTTTCAAGAAATAGGAATTTTAACCAAACTTTTTGACCAGTTTTCAGTTGCAGTGAGATAATGATTAAAAATTAAAATAAAATAACAATAATAATAAAATTTCATTCATTAATGTTAATCAACATAATTGTTTAAACACTTCATTATTATTGTTAATGAGATTCCCTTTGCTTAATGCTAGAAAGTAGCGTTTTTTTTCTGAAATTTTTAAGTCTATTTTTCACTTGGAGTGACTCAATAATGAATTAAATTGAGCAAAAATAATTGTTTAAACAAACTATCAATGTTAATAACTATCTCCATTTATATGAATGCCAGATAGTTGCGGTTTTTTCTGAAATTTCTAACTTTTTGTCAACTTTTCACTTAGTATAGTAATAATTAATACAAGTTAAACAAAAATAGTTGTTTATTAAATTTATTATTGTTTATAACCATCTTCATTTAGATAAGAGCTAGAAAGTTGCAGTTTTTCTAAAATGTTTAACTTTTCTTTGTCTTCTTAGTTATGAACAAGTAATAAATAAACATTAAAGAGAAATATATTTTAAATAATTTATCTCTTTTTTTTGAATATATTTTGCTAGAGGAGGGGCTGATATCAAAATAAGTGCAATTTCAAATTTTTCTTTTACGCTTTGCAATAAACTTCTTGTTGTCACTAAACACAAAATTTTTACAAGTCATTTACTAGTCCTCCCACCTACTCCTAATTATTCCATTCTTTGTTTTTATCTCTTGTGTAAGATAGCTTTTTTGTTTAAACTAATTTTTTTTAAACATTGGGAAAAGGAAAAAATAATTCACTTCAAAAAATACAATACTATTCAAAAAATGATCCTTGTTGAAGTTCACTTATTATTTCTTCATAACTAAAAAGTCAAAGCAAAACTAAAGATTTCAGAAAAAAGCAACTTTCGAGGAATACTTATTTTAAGAAGATGAATTCCTAACAAAATACATACGTTTTTAATCAAATAGTTCAATTTTCAACCAAGATGATTAATTTTGTACGAGAAAAGACAAATTTTCAAAAAAATACATAAATTTGTAACCATAAAGATTTATTTTCTATTGAAAAGACGAATTTTCCAAAAAATACCATACATTTTCAACTAAACTAGAGGCTCATACGCGCGCTCCGCGCGCGACCAATTTATTTACATGTAATTATTTTATTTGGAAATGAAGTTCAATAAAATACCATTACATTAATTTTTACTTCAATAATTTTGATTTGTACACGGCTTCGCATGGATACCTTCTCACGATGCAGGGTTTCTTCGATAAATTGCCAAACTCTTAATTTGTTCATGAAAATATTTCAAATAATTAATAAATCTTGGAAATTTGAAGAGCATAATAGAAAGAAGTCATCGGAACGATATTCTTAGTTAATTCTGTAAAAAATTCACCCTATTCGTTGAAAAATAGCCAAATTCTTATTTTTTCATCAAATTTGTTTAAATAATTAATAATTCTTGTAAATTTACAAAACAACATAGAAAAGAGCATCGGAAAGAAAATCTTAGTTGACTCCGGAAACAAATCTTGTCTATTCCTTGACAAATGCCCAAACTCTGAATATGCTTATGAACATTGTTTAAATAATTAATAATTATTGTAAATGTACAAAGTATCGTAGAAAATAGTTATTGAAAATACATTCTTTGCCCATTCTGGAAACAAATTGGGCCTATTCTTTCAGAAATAGCCAAACTCTTAATTTTTTAATGAAAATTGTTTAAATAATTAATAAATCTTGTAAATTTGCAAAACAATACAGAAAAAAGGCATCTGAAATATATTCTTATTTAATTCTGTTAAAATTGAGCCTGCTCCTTGAAAACAGCCAAACTCTGAATATGTTTATACAAATTGTTTGAATAAATAGTAATTATTGTAAATTTGCAAAGTACCGTAGAAAAGAGTTATTGAAAATACATTCTTGGTGATCCCGTAAACAAAAACTGAGGTCATTCATTGAAAAATGGCTGAACTCTTAATTTGTTGAAATAATTAATAATTATTGTAAATTTGCAAAGCATCATAGAAAAAGTCATCGGAAAGATATTCTTGGTTAAATCTGCAAAAAAATTGAGCCTATTCGTTGAAAAATAGCCAAATTCTGAATTTTGTATGAAAATTGTTTAAATTGTTAAAAATTATTGTAAATTTACAAAGCAACATAGAAAAGAGTCATCGGAAAGATATTCTTAGTTGACCCCGTAAACAAATTGTGCCTATTCTTTGAAAAATAGCCAAAATCTGAATATGTTTATGAAAATTGTTGAAATAATTATTGTATATTTGCAAAGTATCGTAGAAAATGGTTATTCGATTCACATTCTTTCTTGATACCCTGAACTAATTTATCCTATTCGTTGAGAAAAGGCCAAGCTCACAATTTGTTTATGAAAATTGTTTAAGTAATTAATAATTCTTGGAAATTTGCAAAGCATCATACAAAAAAGTCATCGGAATGATATTCTTAGTTAATTCTGTCAAAAAAGTGTAGCCTATTTGTTAAAAAAAAGCCAAACTCTAAATTTTTCAATGAAAATTGTTTAAATTATTATAAATTCTTATAAATTTACAAAGCAACATAGAAAAGAGTCATCAGAAAGAATTTGCATAGCATTATAGAAAAAAAATAATCGGAAAGATATTCTTGGTTAATTCTATAAAAAAATTTAGCCTATTCGTTGAAAATAGCCAAAATCTGAATTTGTAAAGAAACATAGAAAAAGAGTCTTCGGAAAGACATACTTAATGGACTCCGTAAACAAATTGTGCCTAGTCCTTGAAAAATAGCTAAACTCTGGATATTTTGATAAACATGTTTAAATAATTAATAATTATTGTAAATTTTCAAAGTACTGAATATAAATAGCAAAGAGTTATCCGAAAAACGTTTGTTATTGATTCCGTAAACAAATTGAGCCTACTCGTTGAAAAATGGTCAAACTCTTAATTTGTTTATCAACATTGTTTAAATAATAATTAATTCTTTGAAATTTGCAGAGCACTATAGAAAAATGTCACCGGAAAGATATTCTTATCTAATTTTTAAAAAAATTGAGCCTATTCGTTGAAAAATAGCCAAACTCTAAATTTTGTAATCGAAATTGTTTAAATAATTAATAATTGTTGTAAATTTACAAAACATAGTAAAGAGTAATCGGAAAGACAATCTTAGTTGACTCCGTAAACAAATTGTTCTAAATGTGTCTATGACAATTGTTTAAATAATTGATAATTATTATAAATTTTTAAAGTATCATAGGAAATAGGTATTTAAAAAACATGCTTTATTAATTCCGCAAAGAAATTGAGCCTATTCTTTAAAAAGTAGCCAAACTCTTGATTTGTTTATCAAAATTGTTTAAATAATGATTCATTCTTTGAAATTTGCAGAGCATTATAGCAAAACGTCACTGGAAAGATATTCTTACTTGATTCTATTAAAAATGGAGCCTATTCGTTACAAAATAACCAAAATCTCATTTTTTTAATTGAAATTCTTTAAATTCTTAATAATTATTGTGAATTTACGAAGCGACATAGAAAAGTGTCATCAGAAATACATTCGTAGTTACTTTGTAAACAAACTGTACCTATTTCTTGAAAAATAGCCAAACTCTGAATACCCTAAACTAAAGTATTCCATTCGTTGAAAAAATGCCAAGGTCTCAATTTGTTTATGAAAATTATTTAAAACATTAATAATTCTTGGAAATTTGCAAAGCATCATAAAAAAAGTCATCGGAAAGATATTCTTAGTTAATTCTGTAAAAAAATTAGTCTATTTGTTGAAAAATAACCAAATTTTAACCAAAAATGTAATGGTTAAATGTTCATTTGAGAGAATTATTTTTGAATGAAAAATACGAATTTCCAACTAAAATTATGAATCTTAAAGAAAAAAAATAAACTTTTAACAAAGTAGTTCAACTTTCAACCAAGGAGTTGAATTTTCAACCTAAAAAGATGAATTTTCAACGAAGCATGTAATAGTTGATACTTTATAAAACAAGTTTTAATTTAAAATAAACAACAGTTGGATTTTACAAATCAAAAACGAATTTTCAAAAAAATACCAAATTTTTGAATTTTCAAGTCAAAATGGTGAATTTTCTACAAAACAGTTGAATTATCAACAAAAAAGTACATTTTTGATCAATGAGTTGAGTTTTCAACAAAATAGTTAAATTTTCAGTTAAAAAAATGAATTTTCAAACAAAAAAATTAATTTTCTATCAAACTGACGAATTTTTAACAAAATATATAAATTTTTAACCAAATAGTTGAATTTCCACTGAATTGTTGAATTTTCAAGCCAAAAATACGAATTTTCTACAAAACAATTGAATTTTTAACAAAAAAGTTAATTTTCAATTGAAACAGATTAATTGTTAACTAGACACTTGCATTTTTAACCAAAAAAGATTAAATTTGTACAGAATGAGATGAATTTTCAAACCAAAAAGATGAATGTTCAACAAAATAATTAAATTTTCAACTAAAACATATTTATAAGTCAAAAGGAAGAAAAAAAAACCACAAGTTTATTTGGACATCATTCATTATTTTATAACAACTATTCCTTTAAATTATAAAATCCATAAATAAATGTGTAATGATTTTATTATTAAATTGAAAAGCTTTTTCAAAATGAAAAATAATATCCAAATAAACTTGTGGTGAAAAAGACGACCGTGTGAAAAAACGAAAATTGCATAATCCCGAAAAATAAAATTCCCGACGCAGTAAAATTCCCGAATAATAAAATTCTCGAATAATAAAGTTGCCGAATAATAAAAATCCCAAAGTGGAAAATTTCCAAATAATAAAATTCCTCAATAATAAAATTCCCAAATTGGAAAATTCCCGACAGTTTCTAATATTATTGAATTTGAAAATTCCCGGAAAATAAAATTCTCCTCACCGTAAAATTCCCTAATAATAAAATTTCTGAATAATAAAATTCCCGAATTTAAACAATTGAAAATTTTTTTTCATAAATATTATTTATTCAAAATATAAGAATAAAATATTTTTATAAAAAAGTATTTTTAATGTTTAAAGATTCTAAAATTATTATTTAAATGAAAAATATAATTATTTTATATATTTATGAATACAGTATTCTATCAAATATAGTAATTTCAAATTCGGTAATATTATTAACTGTAGGCAATAAAATTTTATTATTTGGGAATTTTTCAACTCAAGATTTTTATGGGACTACAGAATGGTGAATAATGCCGAAAAATAAAATTCCCGAACAGTTTATAATATTACCGAATTTGAAAATTCCAGAATAAAAAAATTTCCGAATGATAAAATTCCTGAATAATGAAATTCCCGAATTGGAAAATTCCCGAAAGTTTCTAATATTACCGAATTTTAAAATTCCCGTAAAATAAAATTCCCGACACTTGAAAATTCGCGAATTGGAAAATTCTCTGATAATAAAATTTCAGAATAATCAAATTTCCAAATAATAAAATTTACGAATAATAAAATTCCCGAAAAATGAAATTCGGAATTGGGAAATTCCCAAATAATAAAATTCCCGGACAGTTTTTATTATTACTGAATTGAAAAATTCCCGAATAATAAAATTCCCGATAGCTTATAATATTACCGAATTTGCAAATTCCCGGCAGAAAATTGCCGAATTATAAAATATTTAAAACTAGAAAATTCCCGAGTTTAAACAATTAAAAAAATGTCTGTCATAAATATCCAATATTATAAACAATTATTCATTTATTCAAAATACAATAATCAAACATTTTTATACAAAAAATTATTTTTTATGTTTAAAGATTCTAAAATTATTGTTTAAATTTAAAATAACAATAATAATTGAAAAGAATATATTTATTCAATTATGGTTCTTTTTTATTCAAACAATAATTTTAAAAACTTTCAACATTGAAAAGTTTTGTTTGATAAAAATCTTCGATTATTGTGTTTTTAATAAATAAATAATATTGATTAAAAACCATTTTTTTAATTTTTCAAATCCAGGAATTTTATTATTCGGCAATTTTTAATTTCGGTAATATTATAAAATGTCGGGAAGTTTATTAGTAGCCAATTTTCCAATTCGGTAATATTATGAATTGTTCGGGAATTTTATTATTTGGAAATTTTATAATTCGGGAAATTAATCGTTTGGGAATTTTCCAATTCGGAAATTTTACAGTATCGGGAATGTTATTTTTCGGGATATTTCAGTCGTTCCATTGGAAAATCCCGGAATAATAAAATTCATGAACAGTAATAATATTGCCGTATTGGAAAATTCCCGACAGTTTATAATATTACCGAATTTGAAAATTTTCGAATAATAAAATTGCCGAATTATAAAATATCCCAACTAGAAAATTCCCTTATTATAAAATTCCCGAATTTAAACAAATAACTTTTTTTTTCAATAAATATGATTTATTTATTAAAAATACAATAATCAAATATTTGTTATGTTTATAGTTTCGAAAATTATTGCTTGCATTAAAAATACCAATAATTGGAAACAATTTTCTTCCAGAGATTATTTTTCGGAATTTTTCAGTCGCAGTCATTTTTTTCATAGAAATATTTGATTATTGTATTTTTGATAAATAAATAATATTTATTAATAAAAATTAATTGCTTACATTTGGGAATTTTCTATTTCAGATATTTTATAATTCGGAAAATTCTGTTGGGAATTTTGTTATTCGGGAATATTCAAATTCGGTATTATTATAATCTATTGGGAATTTTTTTATTCGAGAATTTTCCAATTCGGGAATTTTATTATTCAGGAATTTTCAAATTCAGGAATTTCATTATTCGGAAATTTTACTATTCGGGAATTTTAAAATTCGGTAATATTATGAACAGTCGGGAATTTTCCAATTCGGTAATATTATAAACTATTTGGGAATGTTATTATTCGGAAATTTTATAATTCGGGAATTTTATTATTCGTGAGTTTACCAATTCAAGAATTTTACAGTGTCAAGCTGCCGCCTCGCACGCATTCAAAGACTCTTTTTCAATGATTTATATCTTGTGAAATAATGCAGATAGAAAATTTCTGATTGCACCCCTAGAAAGATCAGTTAAAGAACTTACAGAATCCACCATAACAATTTATATTATATATTTTTTATATTATTAATTTTAATAATATTCTTTTAGAAAAATGTTAGAAAATCGCAGTTTTTGAAAAAACTCGAGGAGTTGACCACTCTGATTTTTCATGTACAAGGAATATATTCCCTAAAGAATATTCGGGAATATATAGAATATATTGGAATATTTGGGAATATGAGACAATATTTCAGAATATATTTAAATTATATTTTATTTTTTTATTTTATTATATTATTATGTATATTTTATATACATAATTTAAATATATTCTGAAATATTGTCTCATATTCCAATATATTCTATATATTCCCGAATATTCTTTAGGGAATATATTCCTTGTATATGAAAAATCAGAGTGGTCAACTCCTCGAGTTTTTTCAAAAACTGTGATTTTCTAGCATTATTCTAAAAGAATATTATAAAAATTAATAATAAATTGTTTGAACAATTATGTTTCTTACCAATAATTAGGCATCTCTAATTCAAAATTGGACAAATAGTGGAAATTTTTTCTAAAGCTGCGACTTCCTATCTCTATTCTACACTGTTAGAAAAATCTCTACAAAATTTAGTATACATGTAATGGAAGCAAAAATGCACAATATGAAATTAAATTTAGTATACCAGCGTACAGTAAATTTAGTATATTTATACTGAATTTAGTACACGCGTATACTAAATTTCATATACGTGTATACTAAATTCAGTATGAATATACTAAATTTACTGTACGCTGGTATACTAAATTTAATTTCGTGTTATGCATTCTTGCTTCCATTACATGTATACTAAATTTAGTAGAGATTTTTCTAACAGTGTAAGAGAGAATTGCTGAAAACAATAATAAATTCTACATTTAAGTCAAAAGAGCCCTGTTATATGATTTTTTTTAGGTCGAATAATTTTTTCGAGTTTTCGAGCACAACATTGGCGCTGCCATATTGTTTTTTAAAATTTGGATTTTAAATTTAAACTCAACTGCGAGCAACTAAAGATTAGTGAAAAATTACTTATTCGATTATTTGAAATATTTAATAATTTGATAGTAGGAAATATTGTGAAACTTTTAAACAGCCTACTTCACCTCCACAAACATTCCATATTTACAAGTTATTTCATCAGATTATAGAAAAATGAAACTCATTCACACACGCAATCTGTTTACCGTACATTATTGACACAAAACTCTTCTGATTTCGCATCACCTGAAGTACATAAAAACATAAAACATATAAACATAAAAACACTTGATATTTGTCGATTTTAAATTTAAAATAATAATTTATATCTCATTATTACTAATCGGAAGCAACATATAATTTAAATACGCTTTATTTTACCATGGCTTCAAATCTAAGAACTTGAAATTATTCAATCTTTAGGAATGGGAAAATTTTAAATAGAAAAAGTCCTACACGGAAAAAAGTGGACCGTTGAAAAAACTCTGTGAACCAGCAGCTCTAATTATTTAAAATTGAACCGCAGATTTTCGTCGGTGAATTTTTTTAAAATTATTATTTTTATGTAGTATGCCTTACTTCTGTGAAGAGTAACTTTGCCGATTTCGCATTATAACTCATATATGTATATGTATGTATACTAGTAGTCTTGCGCGCGCCAAGGCGCGCGCATAATAATTTTTTGTATGAAAAAGAATAAACCGAATACTTATTTTTTCTATGTTATTTATATTTAATTAATGTTACAAAATATTTGTAAAAAATAATTAGAAGGCACTACAGGCTGATGTACGTAGCCTTCAATAAGGAGCTCCTTTTCATATTTTTTCTCTGTTGAAGCTAAAGGAGTAATGGATTTCTCATAATTTATTTGTAGGTAAATTCTGCCACCATTATCATCTTGAAAAAATTGTGAATATATTATAATTCATATATATATACAATATATAATAACTTATATATATATAATATATATAATAATATATATAATAACTAACTATATAACTTTTTTATACATGAACATTTTTATATAACATATAATATAATTCAATTTATTATAATCGGCTCTTAAATTTGTTTAAGACTTAACTTATTTGTAAATGATATTGCCGTGATACATTTTTTATTTTATAAATTAAGAGGAATGTTATTTATAAAATAAATTGTGAATTACTCGTTTTAACATGTATATGAGCATATAAATTTCAAATTGATAAATACTGCGAATAATATTAATTTTCATTATTATATGAGCTTTACAAAGTTTAAAGAAATGAATGATACATAGAATAGTGGCAGTAATTACCAATCTTTCAGTTTTCAAGAAATATGATAACAAATTTTTAAATTGTCTATTTGCTCCGCAATTATTGCTGTTTATACTCTATAGTAATCCATTCGCCACTAATATTTTATTACGCATTGAGAGATGTAGTGAATTTTTTTCATGAAAATTTAATTTTCTAATTTATATCATAAATGATGCACGTTATTACGAAAAAGTAAAATGTATTTTAGTATAACTTTTTTATACATGAACATTTTTATCGTATCTGTTGTTTACGTCAAAATGATTAAATTCTTTTATTATAAGAAGAAAATTGTCCTGTCGATAGAACTTTTCAGGCCGTTATAAACGTTACAGTATCTTTCTTATTAAAAGCTAAATTAAACAAAAACTTTTCAAACAATATATTTTTTTTTCCTTCTGCGAAAATCTGTCATTTTTTTATTTTTCAAAAAATCTATCTTGGTTGATAAATTCGTGTTTTTGATTGAAAATAGTGTCTTTAGTGTATTTTTTTCAAAATAGTAGCAAAACAGCGTCATCGCTTGAAAAAAGTGTCAAATAGTGTCAATAGTATGTTTTGAGCCCGAGGCCTGAATTTGTAGTTTATTATTCTAAGGGCGGCTACAGCCTAATTTATTTAAAAATAGTGACCTATTCAAACCGAAAAAAGCAGAGAAATTGCCCTACAAAAAAACGTCGGATTGAAAATTATTCGAAAGTATTGTATTTTCAATGCGAAGTTGTCGAAAAGCAGATGTCCAGAGAATATCTCAGGAGTGCGCAGCAATAATTTTTAATTCGACGTTTTTTGCAGCAAGACTCATTTCTAATCCAAAAAGTGACTTAAAGTAAATATGTGCATCAATAGTGTGACTGATGTTCTTTTGGATTTGAAAGCATTCCGAAAAATTGAATTCATAAAACTTCAAACAATTAAAGTTAAAATTTAAAACATGGAAATAAATTCACTCTAAGAAAAAGTCTATTAACAGTAAAATTACGTTCCTTTCAGAATGCGTCCTTTCAAATTAAGCAGATTTCTTTTGCCCATCAATAGAATCGTTTCACTGTTCAAAGACTGATCCGTTAAATGCAAAACGGAACTAGTTTTACTGATAAACGATTTCTTTTGACTTTGAAAAGAATTCCTTTAACTATTAAAGGATTTTATTTGTTGGCTAGCGGAGGAAGTGCGCGTCGCCTGCCCATGAGTGAATATCGCTTAGCACCCAATGTGCGCAAGTAAATTTTTTCAGTGCAAAAAAACGTGCGAACTGATATAGAAAATGGATTTCTTCAAAAAAATAGGAATCCCAGATTGTGACGCGTGAAGTTTGGAAGGTACGTGTACTGAAGGAACAATTTTTGCTCCACATAACCTCACTTTTCATTGTTATAGAATTGATAATTATCGACTTTATACTTACATTCACCAAAGTTCGGCTTTTGTACATTTCTTGCACGTAATATCATGCAATAAGTTTCCTTTTAACGTTCAAATTATTCTTACTTTTGTCCGACAATAGATTTCACGTCAAGATCAAAGTTAAAGGAAAACCTTTCACAGTTAAAGGATAGCATTTGAAACGACAATCCTTTAACTATGAGAGGATTTCCTCTCATGCCAATTTTGAATGGAAAATCCTTTAATAGTGAAAGGAATCGTTTGACAGTCAATAGTCTGTTTTTAGAGTGTTGGAAAAAATTTAAAACTCCAAAAAATGTAATTGATTTTAGTAATTTTAAAATGATTTTGTAAAAATACAAGGGGATTCAAAAGAATTTGATTGAATTTTAAAGAATTCAACATGAGTTTAAAACACTTCAAGACGAATTAAACACAAACTGAAAAAAATATCCATTGAACTGAATAGAATTATTGATTTAATTTAAAAGAATTCAGGTAAATTAACAAAATTCGAAAGACATAATAAAATAAATCTGAATGAATGAGTAACAATTCAGGGTGAATTCAAATGAATTGCAAAACATATTTGAAAATTTCTACAAATCTGTGAAAACCTACAAAACCCCTCACTTCTTGTGAATGAATTCTTTAAAGTACATTGAGATATCATGAAATCCCGTGAAATTATATGAAATTTTATAGTATTTTCTTGAATCCTGGAAAATTTATGAAAATACCTTGAGAGCTTTTAAAATCCATTAAATTCATTGAAGTCTTCGGAAATCTCATAAAATTCATTTAAATATTCTAAAATATATTGAAACCTCGCAAGTCCTATGAAATAGTTTCATATATTCCAAAGTTGTAAACAAATTCTTTAAGCTCTCAGAAAAATTGGTTCATTCCTCTTAAAGTCATTCAAAGCCTTTAAAATTCCTTAAACAATTAATAATATCTTGAAAGTGCATTAAAGTCTTTAAAAATACTTTATAATATTTTAAATCTTTTCAAATTCTATCAGGTTACCGAAATAAATTGAAAATTCCTTGAAATCTTTTGATATACCCTAAAACCTGGCATAGGTCCTATTAAATCGATCTGTATTTTCGAAATTTTAGAAAACTCTTTGATACAATACCCAATGCAAATTTTTTTAAATCTCTTGAAAATGCTTCAGAATCGTTTTAAATACTCTAAAATATTTCAAATCCTCTGAAACCAATTGAATATTCCTTAGATCTTTTAAAATACCATAAAATAATTCAAATCCTATAAGTAACATTAAATTACTGGAATCAATTAAAAAATTTCTAGGATCTTTCAAAGTACCCTAAGATATTTAACATTCTTCACAATATTTTTGAATTCCTTGAAATTTGTTAAACTTTTCAAAATCCCTTGCAATTTTTAAAAGCACCCTAAAATATTTCCAATCCTTTGAAACTCTTTCAAATTATTGAAATCCTTTATACCATTATGTATGTATACCATTAAGCCATTTCCCTTTCAGGGTAGGCGTGATTTTAAAAAAATGATTCAAACAATGATTCTTTGATTCTTTAAAAATCACTTGAAACTTTTTAAAGCTTACGAAAATGTCTTGACATCTTTTAAAATACTCTTAAAGGTCTCAAATCCTTTACCATTTGTTTGAAATTCCTCAAAATTATTTAAACGTCTTGGAAATGCCTTGGAGTCTTTTCAAATTTCTTACATATTTATTTTGATTATTTTAAAATTACTTGAAAGTTGAAACTTTTTAAAGCTTTCGAACATGCCTTGAAATCTTCTACAATACTCTAAAATATTTCCAATCCTCTGAAATCAATTAAACCTAGGAATCTTTTAGAATAATCTAAAAGTTTTCAAGTTCTAAAAACATTCTTAAAATTCCCTTAAACTTTTTAAATCTCTTTAAAATCAAATGAAAATTTAAAAAATATTTGAAATTCTCTAAATCAATTAATCTGTTGGCATTCATTGAAATTATTGACATCTCTTTCCAATGCTTTGGATTCTTTTCAAATGCCCTTAAATATTCCCAGTCTTTCAAAATTCCTTCAAATTATTAAAATAAACCCTAAAATATTCCCAGTCTTTCAAAATTCCTTCAAATTATTAAAATAAATAAAAAATTTCTTGAAATCTACTGAAATTCTTTGAAATATTTTCATACAATATATCAATTTGAAATCTTTTAGAATCAATTGAAATTTTTTAAATCCTCTGAACTCCTATTAAGTCAGTGAAATCAATTAAAAATTCTTTAAAATATTTTATAATAAGTCAAAATATTCCAAATTCTTTGAAATCTTTTGAAATTCCTTGCAATTGTTTGAAGATCTTGAAAATTCCTTGGATCTGAAAAAAAATACCTTATACTCTTTGAACTTCTTTGAAATCCCTTCAAATTATCAAAATCAATTGCTTAAAGTATCGGTGTTTTTTTTCAATAGGAGTGCCCATTAGGAGCGTAAAAATTCTTAATTTGAACATCTTTTTAAATTATAAAGTTTTTGATCTGTAGACATACACAGATGTCTGAGATACTTCTATTCAAACCGAAAAAAAATAATTATTCGAATGTGTCACTATAAGGAAATGGGGATTTCAATCCTATAGGGAAAGTAGAACCGAAACGTACACGAGTTTCAAAAATGATATTTAATATGATAAATATAATTAAATTATACAGAGCGTAAAAATGATTAATTTGAAAATTTCTTGTTTGCGTAAAAAGTTTAAAAACAGACTACCATCACAATTGAGGTTATGGTTCATTACTCCTTTTACGGACTTTACCGTGCAACTGTTGGCAACACTGAGCCGCGCATTACCAAATACGAAAAAACACGTGACGTATTATCGAACTCGAACTACGACTCGATTCGATTACTATTTCCCACAGTGATCCCGGAAAGACCACCTTGACATACGCATGCTTCGACTGAATGGCGCTTATTGGTTCTAGTTCGCGTCCTCATTGGGAATTCAAATACAGGCGCGTACTACAGCCAATCAACTATCTTACAATTCAAACATGCGCATATAAAGGCGACTCAGTTAGCATCACTGATTTCAAATGCAGTGGCACACACAGACGCACACTACTGTTGAATATGAGCGGCCTACAGCAAGCAAACGTTACCACCGTTACTCTCGAAAATCGTCAGAATCGAAAACGACAATATCGTTTAGAGATTTTATATTAAGGAAACTCTCGGTCAAGCGGTTTCGCTGAGAAAAACGTGGCCAGCTAAGAAATTATAATAAATGTTTACTTAAAAATTTTTGAATTAATCTCTTACTGATGATTTCTAATATTTTTAACGAGATTGGGAAGAATATTTTGCTTAGAAGTATTAACTCACACAGTAAATATATTATTAGTAATTTACATGTATCCTTAATATAAAATCTCTAAACGATATTGTCGTTTTCGATTCTGACGATTTTCGAGAGTAACACGGTGGTAACGTTTGCTTGCTGTAGGCCGCTCATATTCAACAGTAGTGTGTGTCTGTGTGTGGTGCTGCATTTCAAATCAGTGATGCTAACTGAGTCGCCTTTATATGCGCATGTTTGAATTGTAATATAGTTGATTGGCTGTAGTACGCGCCCGTATTTGAATTCCCAATGAGGACGCGAACTAGAACCAATAAGCGCCATTCTATCGAAGCATGCGCATGTCAAGGTGGTCTTTTCGGGATCACTTATTTCGAGTTCGATAATAATACGTCACGTGTTTTTTCGTATTTGGTAATGCGCGGCTCAGTGTTGCCAACCGTTGCACGGTAAAGTCTGTAAAAGAAGTAATGAACCATAACCTCAATTGGGATGGTAGTCTGTTTTTAAACTGTTTACGCAAACAAGAAATTTTCAAATTAATCATTTTCACGCTCTGTAACTGTGATTTCTATCATGATATAATTATATTTATCATATTAAATATCATTTGTGAAACTCGTGTACGTTTCAGTTCTACTTTCCCTATAGGATTGAAATCTCCATTTCCTTATAGTGACACATTCGAATAATTATTTTTTTTCGGTTTGAATAGAAGTATGTCAGAGATCTGTGTATGTCTACAGATCAAAAATTTTATAATTTAAGAAGATGTTCAAATTAAGAATTTTTACGCTCTCAATAAGCACTCCTATTAAAAAAAACACCGATACTTTAAGAAATTGATTTTGATAATTCGAATGTATTTCAAAGAAGTTCAAAGACTATAAGGTATTTTTTTTTATCCAAGGAAAAAAATTGATATATTGTGGGAAAATCTTTCAAACAATTTCAGTAGATTCCGAAGAATTTTTTATTTATTTGGATAATTTGAAGGAATTTTAAAAAAAGACTGGGAATATTTTAGGGCACTTGAAAAGAATCCAAAGCATTTGAAAGAGATGTCAATAATTTCAATGAATGCCAACAGATTTTAAAGGGTTTGAAATATTTTAGGATATTTTAACAGATTTCAAGGAATTTTCAACCGATTTTAGTAATTTCATTGATTCGAAAGGATTTGTTAAGGAATCTTTCAAGATTAGGAATATTTTAGGGTATTTCAAAAGAATCCAAGGTATTTCCAAGAGATTGCAACAATTTGAAGGAATTTCAAAAATATGTAAAGAATTTGGAAACTTTTAGAGGTTTCTTGAAGATTCCAAGGATTTTTCATTTGATTTCAGTGCTTTAATTGATTTCAGAGGATTATGAAATATTCTAGAGTAATTTAAAAGATTCCTTGGAATTTTTGATTTATTTTGATAATTTGAAGAAATTTTAAAAGACTGGGAATATTTTAGGGCATTTGAAATGAATCCAAAGCATTTGAAAGAGATGTCAATAATTTCAATGAATGCCAACAGATTTTAAAGGGGTTGAAATATTTTAGGATATTTTAACAGACTCCAAAGCATTTCCAAGAGATTTCAATCATTTTGAGGAATTTCAAAAAATGGTTAAGGATTTGAGAACTTTAACAGTATTTTAAAAGATGTCAAGACATTTTCGTAAGCTTTAAAAAGTTTCAAGTGATTTTTAAAGATTCAAAGGATTTCAATGATTTGAAAGAGTTTCAAAGGATTGAAAATATTTTAGGGTGCTTTTAAAAATTGCAAGGGATTTTGAAAAGTTTAAAAAATTTCAAGGAATTCTAAAATATTGTGAAGGATTTTAAATATCTTAGGGTATTTTGAAAGATCCTATGAATTTTTGAATTGATTTCAGTAATTTAATGTTACTCATAGGATTTGAATTATTTTATGGTATTTTAGAAGATCTAAAGCATTTTCAAGAGCTTTAAAATGTTTCAATTGATTTCCAAAGGTTTGAAAGGATTTGATAACTTTAACCGTATTTCAAAATATTATAAGGAATGTTCAATAGGTTTCAGAGGATTTGAAATATTTTAGAGTATTTAAAAATATTCTAAAGCATTTTCAAGAGATTTGACAAAATTTGCATGGGGTATTGTATCGAAGAGTTTTCTAAAATTTCGAAAATATAGATCGATTTAATAGGACCTATGCCAGGTTTGAGGGTATATCAAAAGATTTCAAGGAATTTTGAATTTATTTCGGTAACCTAATAGGATTTGCAATGATTTAAAATATTATTAAGTATTTCTAAAGAATTTAATGCACTTTCAAGATATTATTAATTTTTCAGGGAATTTTAAAGGCTTTGAATGACTTTAAGAGGAATGAACAAATTTTTCTGAGAGTTCAAAGAATTTGTTTACAACTTTGGAATATATTAAACTATTTCATAGGACTTGCGAGGTTTCAATGTATTTTAGAATATTTAAATGAATTTTATGAGATATCCGAAGATTTCAATGATTTTAATGGATTTTAAAAGCTCCCAAGGTATTTTCAAAAATTTTCCAGGATTCAAGAAAATACTTTAAAATTTCATATAATTTCACGGGATTTTATAATATTTCACTGTACTTTAAGAAATTCATTCACAAGAAGTGAGGATTTTTTTTAGGTTTTCACAGATTTGTAGAGATTTTCAAATATGTTTTGCAATTAATTTCAATTCACCCTGAATTGTTACTCATTCATTCAGAATTATTTTATTATGTCTTTCGAATTTTGTTAATTTACCTGAATTCTTTTGAATTAAATCAATAATTCTATTCTGTTCAATGGATATTTTTTTTCAGTTTGTGTTTAATTCGTCTTGAAGTGTTTTAAACTTATTTTGAATTCTTTAACATTCAATACAATTCTTTTGAATTCCCTTGTATTTTTCCAAAATCATTTTTAAATTACTAAAATCAATTACATTTTTTGGAGTTTTAAATTTTTTCCAATTTATTTCGATGTTTTAAATTTTAACTTTAATTCTTTGAAGTTTTATGAATTTTTCGAAATGCTTTCAAATCCAAAAGAACATCAGTCACACTATTGATGCATATATTTACTTTAAGTCACTTTTTGGATTAGAAATGAGTCTTGCTGCAAAAAACGTCGAATTAAAAATTATTGCTGCGCACTCCTGAGATATTCTCTGGACATCTGCTTTTAGACAACTTCGGATTCAAAATACAATACTTTCGAATAATTTTCAATCCGACGTTTTTTGTAGGGCAATTTCTCTGCTTTTTTCGGTTTGAATAGTTCACTATTCTTAAATAAATTAGGCTGTAGCCGCCCTTAGAATAATAAACTACAAATGCAGGCCTCGGGCTCAAAACACACTATTGACACTATTTGACACTTTTTTCAAGCGATGACGCTGTTTTGCTACTATTTTGAAAAAAGACACTAAAGACACTATTTTCTAATTGAAAACACGAATTTATCAACCAATATAGATTTTTTGAAGAATAAAAAATTTACAGATTTTCGCAGAAGGAAAAAAAATATATTGTTGGAAAAGTTTTTGTTTAATTTAGCTTTTAATAAGAAAGATACTGTAACGTTTATAAAGGCCTGGAAAGTTCTATCGACAGGATAATTTTCTTCTTATAATAAAAGAATTTAATCATTTTGACGTAAACAACAGATACGATAAAAATTTTCACACAAAAATGTTCATGTATAAAAAAGTTATACTAAAATACATTTTACTTTTTCGTAATAACGTGCATCATTTATGATAAAAATTAGAAAATTAATTTTTCATGAAAAAAATTCACCACATCTCTCAATGCATAATAAAATATTAGTGGCGAATGGATTACTATAGAGTATAAACAGAAATAATTGCGGAGCAAATAGACAATTTAAAAATTTGTTATCATATTTCTTGAAAACTGAAAGATTGGTAATTACTGCCACTATTCTATGTATCATTCATTTTTTAAAACTTTGTAAAGCTTATATAATAATGAAAATTAATATTATTCGCAGTATTTGTCAATTTGAAATTTATGTGCTCATATACATGTAAAAACGAATAATTCACAATTTATTTTATAAATAACATTTCTTTTAATTTATAAAATAAAAAATGTATTACGCCAATATAATTTACAAATAAGTTGAATGTTAAACAAATTTAAGAGCCGATTATAATAAATTGAATTATATTCACAATTTTTTCAAGATGATAACGGTGGCAGAATTTACCTACAAATAAATTATGAGAAATCCATTACTCCTTTAGCTTCAACAGGGAAAAATATGAAAAGGAGCTCCTTATTGAAGGCTACGTACATCATCCTGTAGTGCCTTCTAATTATTTGTTGCGAATATTTTGTAAAATTAATTAAATATAAATAACATAGAAAAAATAAGTATTTGGTTTATTCTTCTTCAAAAAAAAATTAGTAGGCGCGCGCCTTGGCGCGCGCAAGACTACTAGTATAAGTAATAACACAAAAACGTTGCACAAAGTATTTGGTTTACATCGTCGGACTTACGTCGCTTTTTATGTACTATTTTTATGAAGCATTGTTTCCATCTGATAGTTTAATTTTTTATTAGGTTTTTCTTCATTATCATTGTTTAATTGTCGTTTCAAAATGTAGATAATATCTTCCATTAGTAAAAATATTAAAGTTTAAAATTTATCTGCTCCATTTGTGGTACTTAGGTGAAAATTTATGTCATTTGTTAAAAATTCGTCTTTTTTGGTAGAAAATTAATCTTTTTAGTTGAAAATTGAAATATTTGGTTAAAAATTTATGTACATATTTCATTCAAAATTCTTCTTCTCTAATAGCAAATTAAATTTCTTGTTTGAAAATCAATCTTTGATAAATTCCTGTTTTTGATTTTAAAGTAGTGTCTTTAGTATGTTTTCTTTGAAATAATAGCAAAACAGCGTCATCGCTTTAAAAAAAGTCAATAGTGTGTTGAGCCCGAGACCAGAATTTGCAATTTATTACTCTGAAATCCGTCACAGCTTTAATTTATTTAAAAAAAGTGACCCATTTAATCCGAAAAAAGCAGAAAAAAGTACCCTACAGAAAACGTCGAATTGACAAGTATTTGAAGGTACTATATTTTGAATGCAATGTTGTCGGAAAGCAGATTTCCAGAGAATATCTCATGACTGTGAAGCAATAATTTTTAATTTGACGTTTTTTGCAGCAAAACTAATTTCTAATCCAAAAAGTGACTAAATGTCAATATGTTCATCAAGACGAATTACACAAAAACTGAAAAATTTAGAAAAAATTGATTGAACTGAACAGAATGGATTTAATTTAAAAGAAATCAGATAAATTAAAAAAATTGGAAAGAGATAATAAAAGAATTCTGAATGCATTAGTAATAATTCAGGGTGAATTTCAAATGAATTCAAAATAATTGCAAAACATATTTGAAAATCTCTTCAAATTTGTGAAAACCTACAAAATCCCTCCCTTCTTGAATAGTTTCATATATTCCGAAGTTCTACAAAATTCTTGAAAACTCCAGAAAAAGTTGTTTATTTCTCCTAAAGATATTAAAAGCCTTTAAAATTCCTTCAAAAATTAATGATATCTTGAAAGTGCATTAAAATCTTTGAAAACACTTTAAGATATTTTAAATCCTTTGAAATCTTTCAAAATTTCTCGAAACTTTTTAAGGCTCTTGAAAATTCCTTGGAATTACTAACAAAAAAATATTAAATCTTTAAAATCCTTTCAAATTATTGGAATCTATTAAAAAAATTCTTGGAATCTTTTGAAATATTCTAAATGATTTCAATAAAATTTTGAAAGTGACTGTTTGGTAGCCCTAATTACTTTTGACAGAGATTAGAAGTTCTTCCTACAGAAATTCCTTAACTTCTGCCATTTTTTCAAAATCCCTAACTTTTCCCTGATTCTCAAGGCTTCCCTAATCTGCGGACACCCTGGTTTTATTAATATATATATATTATCAGGTTTTACGCAAAACTTCATTTTCAAAATTCCCTGGCCATTAATAAGACCAAAATTCTGAACTTGTAACTTTATTTACATATAGGATTAAAATAAATTTGAATTTATACATTTTCAATGTATAGGCTGCCACAGTCTGATTTGCTTCAAAAATTGAAAGAGTGACATATTTAAACAAAAGGATTGAACAAAAGCGATTAATTCCCAACCCAAAAAGTGACTAACAGTGACTAATGAGGATTAGTAATGTAACTAATGTCCTTTTGAATTTAGAAGAACTCGATGAAATTTATAAAAATTCCAGGTAAATTTTAACGAATTCAGGATAATTTCATAAGAGTTGAAAACAATTCAACTTAAATTCAGAGTGAAATTTAAGAGAAATGAAAAATATGAAAAATGCATTGAATGCAGTAACTTTAAAATGAGTTTAGAAAAATCCTAGGAAATTTAAAAGAATTTGATGAAGTGCCGACTTCCAGATGAATTAAACGAAAACTAAAAAGAAATTAAAAAAAAAAATACACTAACTTCAGTAGAATTACATGAATTTTAAAGAATTCACGTGAATTAAAAAAAAATCCAAAAAATTCTGCAGAATTCAAAAGAATTTATAAGAATTCAGGGTGAATTCGAAATGAAATCTCGTGCAATTCTATTAAATCTGACAATACCTCTTAAAATCCTTGACATTTATTCAAAAACCTAGAAAACTTTTAAAATCCTTCAAAAACAGAGGTCCTAATATTTTTGGTTTGGTCTTTTTTGGTTGAAGCTTTATATTTTTTGGTTAAAAATTGAACTATTTGGTTGAAAATGGATTTTTGTAGAAGAAAATTCCAGTTTTTTGTTGAAAGTTTAACTATGCACCTTCTTTGTTCAGAACTAAACTGTTTTCTGAAACAATTTAATTATTTTCTTGAAAATGCTACCGATTTTGGTTGAAGTTTGATCTTTTTCGTTTAAAATTTGATTATTTGGTTTAAAATTCAAATGTAATTATCCAATTGGAAATTAAAAATTAAATTAGCTTTAAATTTGATAACTCAGTCAACTGTTAAGCAATTATAATCAAAAAAGCATATCAAACACGAAATTGAACTCACTTTTATTATATTAACAGCAAAAAGTATTGAATTAAAAAATGTTATTGAATTGTTCTTAAAGTTGGAAAAAGGAGAAACCTTGAAATATTTCCGATTGCAGCGTCGTGATTTTTCACCTTTATATAATGAAAAATCACCAAAAAAAACGAGCTTTTCACGCTAAAGTGAAATTTTAGCGGCGTATAAGAAATTTTGCATATAAACCTTTTTTAAGTTTCACCAGACCTACAGTTTCTGCTATATTTCATGAATAGTATATTACGACCCAAGGCCAGAAAGTTGGATTTCCGGGCGTGTGTGATATGAAGGCCGAGGCGAAGCCGAGGCCTCATATCACGCACACCAGGGCATCCAATATTTCTGGCCGTGTGTCGTATACTATTTTTCTTCATCCCCAGCCGAAAGTACGTTTAATAATTAATGTTAATTAATAAAATGCGATTTTGGCTGCTTTTTCTTTCGTGGCCTGCATCAGCACGCGCGCCACCTCGCGTAGCGCCGCTGCTGCTCTCGGGTCAGCTGAGCGGATGCATGGGATTCGGTCGCCCGCCCGACTTTTGCAAAGCCGAGGCGTAGCCGAGGTTTTGCTGGTCGGGGCGGGTATTAAAAACACATATTTTTTCTTAATACTTCTTCCTCGTCCGCCAGACGAGGAAGAAGCATTTTTGAGGTCTTTTGCCGTCTTTTTATACACAAAAATCGCAACGACACTAATCGCTCGGTTTTGAGGTTGAACACACCGACGGTCTCTTTTTTCCCTTCACCTGTCAAGATAAATATTTTTCAGAGGCTAAGTACACAATAACACAATACTGAGCGTTGCTACGTCAGGTTGCTACGTCAGCGAGCCACAAAAATCTCGCAGCCAATCAAAGATCGTGTTAAATCTAGCAGGCCGCAAAAGCCACTGTTCCCGGACAGAAATGCGTCCCGAAAGACGTACTTTCGGCTAGGGGATGAAGAAAAAGTATTTATTTTTCACTGTCAAAGGAAGATACCTGGAAAAAAGGATTTTTTTCTGTCCTGGAAAACTTGGAAAAGTCCTGGATTTTTTTAAGAAACTCTTGAAACCCTGGCTCAAAAATGTTTGTTTAATTCAGAGAAAAATTTGTCTGAGTGCTGTTTTGAAATACCTTAGAAATTCAAGCGTTTTAGGGTGGTTTCTAAAAATAAAAACAAATTATATGATTAATGTGTCAAGTGCGAATAGATCACTTGTAGTAGCGCCAGCTTCTCGGTTATGACCACAAATTTTAAAGGATAAAAATTTAAGAAATTCATATTTTGCCGCCATACGGAGGCTCCGTCTACTACCCGTGCGGAAATTTAAATCCGGGCACTATAAGATCCTGAAAGGATTGCCGTATTATATTTAAGGTCCGGATAAGTAAATCCTATCAGGCCCTTATGGTGTTCCGTCACGCTCGGAATTAAAAGGGCCGTAATTGGCTACCTTATAAGGTCCATGTCAGGCAGCCTTTTTTGTACCTTTAAAATAATTAAGGTCCTTTGCAGGGCCGTCATTATTTCGTATCGAATCCCTTACTTATTTTTCAAATGAGAATGAAATAAATATAAAAATATGTATGCTGACTTCCAAAGGTGATGTTTTATTAAAATACATATTATTATGTACAATAATGTATATTAAAATCTTTTTCAATTCTGTCAAGTGTTATAAAATTTTCCGTATCCGTACAGCGCGCGTACACAGTCGTGACTAACAAAAGTTATACAACCGAGATATCGACATTAGGGATATCTCGCAGCAGCAAAAGAGTCAGCTCGACCGTAAGTGCAATAGAAGAGCCTCGCCCTAAAGTAACCACCTTTTTTATCACGATAGCATTTATGCCAAGTAAGTATGATTTTCGGCGCCTCGACTCCTGTCTTAAACACTCGACGCGCCGTTTCGACTGCGAGAGAGGCAAATCGTTGCGCGCCCTGGCGCACCACAGCCGAACTTTTGCCCAAGGCGGCAAGATTCAAATCTTCAAATTTTAAATCAAATCTTTTTGTGTCAAATCTTTTATCCATGAATCGTGGTTTATCATTCATACCATTATGAGAGTTAGATATATGAATATACGAAATTATTTATTAAAGCTGGAATAAAATAATTATTTGTTCAACATAATACATAATAAATAATTTACGATATCAGAATTTGATTAATTATTATTTATAATGATTAATAATGCGATGAAATTGCAATATTATTATTTCAAGCATTTTACATAGCTGAGCACTGTAGATTATTGTTAAACTATTGTAAAAAAATCTAATATACTAGATGAAAAAAATTCATCATGAATTAATCTATTTTCTCCTTTTTTTACGAAAGTGACTATTAATCATTATCATTATTATGATAAGTTTCAATAAACTGCGTTACTTAATAAAAAGGGCAATCTATCCGGGCTTTATTCGTACCTGATCAGGGCCGTAAATACGGCCTTTTATCAGATTGCCTTAATTAAAAATAAGGCTAGGCTATCCGGGCCTTATTTGGACCTGACCAGGACCGTTATATACATTTTTTAATCAGGCAACCTTATCAGGGCCTGGTACGAGCCTTTTTTTAAATAAGGCTAAAAAAGGCATTTTCCGCACGGGTACTATGCCCCGATCTTCATTTATTTTAAAGACGAAATGTCGCCGGAGTCGAATAGATCACGTATGGGAAAATGCAACCCAAGAAAGAAAAAGAGCATAATTACGATCGAACTCAAGATCACTTGTAGTTTTTAAAAGTATTAATGGTGATATATTTCGGTTGCAACAAAAAGTTCAATTTAAAACCAAAGAGATGAATTTTCAACCAATAAGATTAATTTTTTACAAAATAAAAAAAAACGAATTTTAAACAAAAAATATGAATTTTCAACGAAGAAAGATCAATTTTCAACAAAAAATGTCATAGTTAAATTTTCAATTGAAAAAATTAATTTTTAACGAAAAAGATGATTCCCCAACTCAAAGTATAATAGTTCATATATTTTAACCAAGAAAAAATTACATTTTAAATCAAAAACAGTTTAATTCAATCAAAAAAATAATTTTCAACAAAACAGTTGATTTTTTAACCGAATGAAATGATTTGCTTTCAAAATCGTTCAATTTCGAACAAAAGAATAAAATTTGTAATAAAAAAAGATGAATTTTCAATTGAAATAATAAGTCAAATAACTGGAATAGTTAAATTTCCAGTTTGAAAAATTCATTATCAACCAAGGAGAAATGAATATTTAACTCTGAAATTATTTTTTTATTTATTTCTAAGTGTTTTTATAGATTTTAGAAAATTTTTAATCCCAGGGTGGGAGAAAAATTGAAATTTTCCTATATTGGGCTATAAATTTCTATGGCTATAATTTGAATAGTGAAAATGAAAAAATAGTTGAAAAAGCAATAAAATTGATTGATTGTCGCCAAAAACACTTGTGAACAACTACATTTCGAATGTAACTAAAAAATGAAAAAAAGTCAAAAAAAGAGAAACGTTGCTTTTTGAAAGCCCTAAAAGGTTATCATAACAACTTTTTGAATTTTCTTGAAAAATTAAAAATTCAAATTTTGTTCGCAAAAAAAATGAGGAATCGAAAATTCCATTCAGTGGCTCAACTATACAAGATACGAAAAAATATGAATTCACAAAAATTATGCACCCCAAAATGATCTGAAAATCTGTTTATTGATCTCTTCTCAAAAGATCGCCTAGCTTTTGTTTTATTCGTAAAATACAAAATTAAAAAATTAAATTTTTGGACAAATTACATAAGCTACGAAAAGAACAATTCTATGCCAGTTTTTCACCCAAAAAGAGCTAAAAAATGTTATTAATCATTTACATAGTACTTGTTATTAATTTTTTGTTAATTAGGTTTAGCCGCTGATTAGGGAAAGCTTAAGGAGTAATTTCCATCCCATAAATTTCAATTTTAACGCCCCTAATCCCCTTATATTGTGCCCGGAAAATGCCCGAAAAATTGCAAAATACCAGTTTTATGCAAAATTCATTCTAAAGACGTTTTTTTCAAATCCTTTCAAAATGAAACAACTAATTTTAAATTATTTGGGCAATTATTATTTATTTAAACAATTTTCGGTTTGCCTTTAAATAGTTAAAAGTTATTATTTTTTGAGATAAAAGATATTGTTGATGAATTTTGAGAGTAACATTTCTAACTTAAAATATTTGGTAATCATTTAAACAATTTTTCCCCTGTTAATTGTAAAAAGTTTTTTTCTCTAATTAATGACACACTCAACGGATGTTGAGAGTACTTTTTAACGATATTTGGAATTCATTTAAACAATTTGTATCTGTTTAAACAATAATTTAACCTGGAAATATAGAAAAGTTACTACTTTATGGAATCAATAACGCAGTAATGAATGCTACCCGTGGAGAACTTGCCCAATTTGATCCTGATTCCCGACGTGGCCCCGATCGGGTTAGCCCAATGCGGCCCTGATAATGGCTACTGTTGTGGTCCTGGTCGGGGCCACATCGGACTACCCTCTGTTAATTCATAGTTAGTTTAAAAATTAGAATTAATTAAATTTAAAATTACTCCCTGTCTTAAATAGTGAATATTCAACTAATTTTCATTTCAGTGTCTAACCTAAAGTTGATTAGTTAAATTTAACTTCTCATATGCAAAGAATATAAGAAACGAGAAAAAACTAAGAAGAGCCTAAATTCATTGGAACAAAATGTCTAAAAATGTATGTTTACGGACGTTTTAAATTAGTTAATAAATATACAATTATCAAGTTAGTATTAATTATTGTAGGTATTTTTTAAATCTGTTTAGAGTTTACAATTATTTAGATTTGAATTTGCCGCGCTAATCACGAATGTATTCGATTAGTCTTCCGTTCGATTATTTGGCAACGAAAGGATGAAAGGAAGACAACTTTGTAAAAGTGACGAACAGTGAACAGATGAACCGGTAAAGTCATGTGGATAAATCGCTTTAAATAATTCTCAATTCACCTTGTTAATCATTTACGCAAAGTTTTTAGACCGGGGTGAGGTTTTCATATCAAACTAGAATTATCCAGCTCTCTAAGATTTCCGACGGTGAACTTTGAGAAAGCGTCGACAACTTTTTGGCATTATAACCTCACTTTTTTATACTTTGCTCCACGTCCCAAAAAAACTTGTCAATCAAATTGTCGAATTTTCAAACAAAAAAGATTCAAGTTCAATCAAATATTAGAATTTTCAAGTAGAAAAACAAACTTTTTAGAAAGCAGTTGATTCTTGATCAAAAAAGTTTATTTACATTCAAAAAAGCTAACTTTTCTACAATGAAAGCTGATTTTTCAACAAAAGAGTAAAGTTTTTAAGCTGAAAAGTCTAATATTATAGAAAACAGTGACTTTAAGATAAATAAACAAATTTTTAACAGAAAAGCTAGTTGTATTATCAACCAAAAAGTTGAATTTTCAACAAACAAGAATAATTTTATACCCATAAGGATATGACTTTTCAACAAAATATATTAATTTTTAACAAGATACTTGAATTATCAACCAAAAAGTCGAACTTTCAACAAACAAGCATAATTTTCTACCCAGAAAGGCGACTTTTTAAGAAAAAATATCAATTTTCTATCAAATCGTTGAATTTTTACCCAATAAGTTAAATTTTCGACAAACAAGATTAATTTTCTACCCAAGAAGACGACTTTTTAACCAAATTCTTAAATTTCCTACCAAATAGTCGAATTTTTATCTCATAAACTGAAAATCGAATAGTTAAATTTTCAGATAAAAACTCTGATAAAAAATTAACTTTGAGCATAAATACCAATTTTCAACAAGATTCTTACATTTTAACCAAAAAGGATAAATTTTCGACCAAGAAGATTAATGTTCTATCAAAAAAATGAATTTTCAACAAAATACATGAATCTAACGACAAGTTTCATATTATTTTTTCAAAATATTTATATAATGTTTAATATTCTTAATTAATTGTTGACTTCTTTATTAAATAAATCATATTTTAATAATATTCTCATGAATAAAAATTAGAAGGGACCTGTTCAGGGCCAGATCGGGCCTTCCTTATGGATACCCCAGTCAGGCCCTGATCGGATTAGGCGTTTCATTTTGAGTCTGGCTCTAAATGGGATACCCGATTGGGCCCAGATCTGGCCCCGACCAGGGCCACTCTGAAATTTCTGCACGGGTAAAAGTGATATTTTTGTAAAAGACAGTTTGCAATTTATTCAAACAATTTTCATTTGTTTAAACAATGCTTTTCTCCTATAAATCCTAAAAAGTAACTCTTTCACGTAATTAATGTTCAATATTAATTCAATATTCAATATGAATTATTTCTTTAAACTAGCATTTTCAAGCCTAGTGGTCTGGTCTCCCCTTAATTTTATAAATCCCTTCCCTGTTCCCATAAAATGATTTTTGGCATAAAATTAATTAAACTATACTAAACCTCAGGGTCATTTTGAAAGATCAAAAATAAAATTCTAAATATCCTCGATATAATTTTGAATAATAAAAATATGGTTATTGAGAATAATTATTTAAAAAAATGTAATTTGTTTCATAAAGAAAAGTTTGAAAGAAAAAGTTTAACTAATCAAAGTGTGTAAGTAGGCTATCACATGATTAGTAATTCTTCGTAAAAAAATTAATTAAATGCTACCCTGGTGGAAAATTTTTTACAAAAAAGTACAGAAAACTAAAACTATTTTTACAGGAATCTACAAATAAATACAATAAATTACAACCAATATTACGAAAAGTAAAACTTTTTTCTATTATTGAGAAGAAAATGTTGTACTTTTTTGTATTTTCTGTACATTATTGTATTTTATTGCAGTTTTAATTTCCTACAAGAATTTACAAAAAGTAACAACTACAAAAATTTACGACACAAGAATCTACAGGAATTCAAAATGAAATCTTAAAAAAAAAATGTTGATTCAAACGCTCAATAATTTACGCGTATAAAATGGAAACGGAAAAATTAAATTTTTTAAATTAAACGCCGTTGAAATTCAAAATATAAAATTTTGACTTTTATACATTGTACAGTTAAAAGATATAATAAATAGAAATCCACGCTATCATCTTCAATGCTATGAATTGAAGAATGGAACAAAAAATTTACAAATTTTCAAAATGATATCTTTTTAAGCTTAATTAATTAATTAAATTTATTTCTTTATTTATACATTAAAATATGTTTTGAAATCTTTTTAAATATTCTCTTGAAAATCTTCCTACAATTTTTTGAAAATCCTGCAAAAGTAAAAAAAAGTACTTTAAAATCATCCAGATTCTTTTTCGACAATTTTGGAAATCTTAGTAAATATTCTTTTCAAATTAATTTTTCAATAAAAAAATTATTGTTAGTTCGAAATTTTCACGTTTTAAATTATTTTGGAATCTTTTCAAAACTTGTAAATATATTTTAAACTTACTCTATTATCTTCCAAATTAATAATTGTTCAATTTTTATTTAATTATCAAAAAAAATTTCAAACCTTTTTAAATATTCTCTTAAAATTAATTTTTCGAAATAAAAAATCATTTCTAATTTTTTCAGCAAACTTAAGAAATTTTTTGTATTTTCTTAAAACCTTTGAAAATCCTGAAAAAAGCTTCAAAATTTTATTTCGAATCCTTCAGATATCTAAATTTAATTTTTTATTTTTCGAAATCTTTTCCAGTTTTAAATTAACTTTGGATTTTCTCAAAACTTGTAAATATCTCTTAAGCTAACTCAAATTTTTTTCAACTTAATAATTGTTCAATTGTTATTTATGCAATAAACTTCAATCATTTCACACATTGTTATTATAAATTTGTTAAATAGAACAATTAAAATTGTAAAGTTCAAAGTTTCAATTTATCACTCTTAAATATTAACGATTCAAGGCTTTCTATTTCAAATAGTTCAGTTTAAAATTGTTTCGTTTTTAATATTTGAATTATAATTGATCAGTTGAAATGGCTTAATGAATGATTTTTTTTAATGAGTAAAAAAAATGTAATTCTTAATTTAAAAATTTCAAATTAAATGATTACACATGGAATATTTTAGATTGAAACTATATTTGAATGGGATTTGGAATTGAATAAGAGCGTTTAATTTTTGAAATAATTTTAAAATTAGGAATAGTTTATAAAGTTTGAATCGAACGTTTACATTTGTTTAACTACTGAGGCTTTCAAATTGAAATTTTTTTATTTATAATCCTAAAATCTGTAACTTGCTTAATTTTGAACAGATTGATAATCATTCTGTAAAGTCAATTATTATTTAATTTTCAATAATAAAACTACAGTTCAATGTGATTTATTTTAATAGCAAAAGTTCTTCATGAAAGTGTAATATTTTTTTTAAATTGTAGTTTCTAGTAGAAACTTATAAATTACATATCTTACAAAAATTGCCAGTAAAGTACAAGTCGAAACGTTAATACGAATTCTAAAATTAATGTTCTTAAAAATTTATATTTTTCTGTAATTTTCTACGATAATTTGCATAAAATTAAAAGTCTTTTTATGAGGTCAAACACCCAAATTGAAAAAATGTAATTTCGAGTTAAGTTTGAGAAATTTGGGTCGGTTTGAGAGATGTTGAGAGGTTTTGAGAAGATCCAAACTTAATTTAAAACTGGAAAAGATGTTGAAAAATAAAAAAATAAATTTAGATTTTTGCACATTTCGAAATAAAATTTTGAATTTTTTTAAGGATCTTCAAAAGTTTCGAGAAAATAGCAAAAATTTCTTCACTTTGCTGGGAAATTTTAAAATGATTTTCTATTTTGAAAAATTAATTTTAAAAGAATATTTAGGAAGATAAAAATTTTTTAATAATAAGTAACAATTGAACAATTATTAATTTGGAAAATAATCAAGTAAGTTTAAAATATATTTAGAAGTATTGAAAAGATTCCAAAGTTTTAAATGAATAAAAAGAGTGGTATCAAAATTCCTAGAAAAACTAACAATATCTTTTTTTTTAAATTAATTTTGAAAGAATCTGGATGATTTTAAGGTAATTTTTTTACTTTTGCAGGACTTTCAAAAAATTGTAGGATAAATTCGTTTTCCATGATAATAAAATTATTATTAGATTTCTGGAAAATTTTTTAATGATTTTTTAATAACAAATTCTAAAGAGAATATTTAAAAAGATTTCAAAACAAATTTTTACGTATTAATTAATATTTGTTGTTTGAAATTTCTTAAAATATGATATAATCTGTGATATTATAGCGTAGATTTTTATTTTTTTAAATATTGCAAGTGTATCTACAATGTAGAAAAGTTAATTTCAAAAAATTTTCAGTTGAAAAGTTTTCATTTTATACGTGAAAATTACTGAGCGTTTGAATTAACATTTTTTAAAGCTTTAATTTGAAAAGTTTAAAATTCAAAAATATTTCACTTTGAGTATTTTCATTTGGCGGTTCAGTTTTTATAACTTCAAATGAAAAAAATTTTATCATCAAGAGTTCGAATCCTTTAATTTCCATGACTGATCAATTCTTTCTCAATTGTTCAATTTTTATTTGCAGTCAAAAAGTTGTTCTTTTTCGACCTAGGATGACAAATATTGATAATATTGCAAAAAAAAAACTTCAAACGTAAGGTTTTTTTTCAATAACGATTATTCATTATTGTTATTATTGTTATTTATTAATTATTATTCATTATTCATCATTGCAACATTCTAAATATTTGTCATCCTAGGTCGAAAAATAACAACTTTTTGGCTGCAAAAGCTGTAAATTCCGGTAGAAAATTAAAACTACAATAAAATGCAACAATGTACAAAAGAATACAAAAAAGTACAAAATTTATTGTATTTATTTGTAGATTCATGTGAAAATAGTTTTAGTTTTCCGTACTTTTTTGCAAAGATTTTTTCACCAACGTAGGATCTACGTTGTGTAGAAAATATTTTATTCACTGTTTCAAATATGTTGTGTAGAATATATTTTGTGTAGAAAATATTTTGTGTAGAATATATTTTGTGTAGGAAAAATATTGGGCATAATATTTTTGTGTACAATATTTTGAGAATATCTTCATAATAAAATATTACTATTCAATTCTGTGTAGAGAATATTTTGTGTAAGAAAAATATCGGACAGAATAACTTTTTTACAATATTTTAAAAATATTTCCAGTATAAAATAATTACTATTTACTTCTGTGTAGGAAATATTCCATGAAGAAAATATTTTGTGTAGAAAAAATAACAGTATTAGACAATATTAAATTCTGTGTAGGAAATATTTTGTGTAGAAAATATTTGTTGAAGGGAAAATATGATCAGTATACGTTGTGTACAATATATTTTGTGTAGAATAAGTTTGTGTAGGAACAGCGTTTTCCCGAAAAATTTTCCCAGGGATATCACTATTTTTCTATGCTTGGTATAGTGATACTTATTGGGATTAATTATTTGAAAAAAAGTAATTTGTTTCAAAATGAAAAGTTTGAAAGAAAAAGTTTTACTAATCCAAGTGTGTAAATAGACCGTCACATGAATAGTAATTAATTGTCAAATAAATAATTAAATTGCATGTATTGATACTAAATGACTGCGGACAGTGCTGACATAAATCGATTGAACCTTCGGAAGTGACAAATAAAAATTTGTTTTCTTAAATAGATTATTTTCAACGTGAATAAGTTAAAGTAAAATAGATTGAGTCTGTGAATAATTTCTGCTTTTTCATTATCACCTTGGTGGAGGTAATCTAGCCTATTTACAAGTTTCACAATATTCTCATTGTGTCAATAAAATCCAAAATGTTAGACAATCGTATTCTTTTATCAAAATTTTATATTGAAGTGATTCAAATTTTGTAACAATGATAACAATCAACATAAAGAAAGCAGGAAAAACATTTTATCTTACGAAATTTTCGACAAATTTTATTATTTTCAAGTAGCAATTTGTTTTATGAGAATACTCGTAAATTTTCTAACAAATTCAAATTATTTACACACTTTTGTTAACATTTTTTGTGTACCACAAATTGAAATTTAAAAAAAAAATATACCCAGCGCGTTCTACAGATTTGAAAAACATACATGAAATAAGTAAAATAAAATATATAAACAAAATAAAATTGTTTGAATATTTACCAGGATTCTTAGAAAACAAATTAGTATTCAAAATTATTAAAATCTGTCCAAAATTTGGTGAGATAAAATACTTCTGCTTTGTTTAGGCAAAATATATACTTTAACAAAAAAGTATTATTTAAATAACTCTAAAAGTATTTTAACAAATTATTTCATTTTCATCATTGACCACTGATTAAAGAACTTATAACTGCAAGAGGAAAAAAAGTTTTATTTTTGCTCAGAGATGCTAAGAATGATTTAATAGAAATTTTTTATCAATAAAGATGGAAATCGTTGAAAAATTGCTTAAACGAAAACTGACCATGATTTCGAAAAAATAACCAAGAAATTTCCAATCTGGGAACTTCTTCTGAAATTTTGAGCAAAAGGTATCTCGGGGACATTTTTGAAAAAACCACAACTTTTTTATTTTCAGGAAAACGGGCACCATTAGTTCATTTTTTTCTTTTTGAATGTTTCTTTAAATTCGCTATTCCAATTTCAGTGAACGTAAGAAAATACAAATTAGTGTAAAAATAATAATGTATTCAGAGCTAAATATATTATTTAAAATAAGTTTTACAAAATTTGAATCGCTTCAATATAAAATTTTAATAAAAGAACACGATTGTCTAACATTTTCGACTTTATTGACACAATCATTGTGAAACTTGTACATGGGCACCTGCAACAACATGACAATGAAAAAAAATAATTATTTACACACTTATCTATTCACCTCACTTTATTCATGTTGGAATTAATCTCTTTACGAAAAAAAAATTTTATTTGTCACTTTCCAAGGTTCGGAGAATTCTTTGTAATAATAGAATATTTCGTACAATTTTCACATTTTATAATGAATAAGTTTTTCATTTGCCAGAATTGTGATTATTCTAGAGACAATTTTTATAAATCGCTTTACGTCAGCACTGTCCGCAGTTATTTAGTATAAATAAATACCCTCGTGGAAAAAAATTTCACAAGAATAATATAAAATCTGTACTTTTTTGTAAAAATGTACGAAGTTTAAAAAAAAATACATTTAAATACAAATTGCTATTTTTTTTCTTGTGATTTCTTGTAGAAAAGTAAAAATTGAAAGCTAGAAATATTAATTTATACGGGAAAATTTATCTTGAAATCTTTTTAAATATTCTCTTTAGAATTTGTTTTAAAAAAATCATTAAAAAAATTCAAATCTTTTCAGAACTTCTATATAAATATATTTTTAACTTACTCAATTATTTTTCAAATCAGTAATTGTTCAATTGTTATTTGAAAATATTTTTTATCTTTTTAAAAAATCATTTTAAATTTTCCCGGCAAAGTTAAGAAATTTTTTTTATTTTCTCGAAACTTTTGAAGATCCTTAAAAAAATTCAAAGTTTTATTTCGATATCTTCAAAAATCTAAATTTATTTTTTTATTTTGCAACATCTTTTCCAGTTTCAAATTAAGTTTCGATCTTCCCAAAACCTCTAAATATCTCTCAAACCAACCCAAATTTCTCAAACTTAACTCAAAATTACATTTTCTTAATTTGGGTGCTTGACCTCATAAAAAGGCTTTTGCTATTATGACAAATCACATTGAACTGTAGTTCGAATATTAAAAATTGAACAATAATTGACTTTACAGGATGATTATGAATCTGTTCAAAAGTTCAAAATTAAGCATGTTACCGATTTTAAGGTTAAAAATAAAAAATGTCACTTTGAAAGCCTCCGTAGTTAAACAAATGTGGACGTTCGATTCAAACTTTATAAACTATTGCTAATTTTTAAATAATTTCAAAAATGTAACGCTCTTATTCAATTACAAATTCCATTCAAATCTTGTTTCAATCTGAAATATTCCATGTTTAATCATTTAATTTGGAATTTTTAAATTAAGGATGACATTTTTTTTTGACTATACCGCAATATTTTACATGTCATTTCAAATAAGCAATTATAAATCAAATATTAAAAACTAAACAATTTTAAACTGAACTATTTGCAATACAAAGCCTTGAATCGATAATATTTCAGAGTGATAAGTTTAAACTTTGAACGTTACAATTTTAATTGTTCTATTTAAAATTTTTTTAATAACTGTAAGTGAAATGATTGAATTTTGATGCATAAATAACAATTAAACAATTTTCATGTCGGAAAAAATTTGAGTTAGCTTAAGAGATATTTACAAGTTTTGGGAAAATCAAAAGTTAATTTAAAACTGGAAAAGATTTCGAAAAATAAAAAACTAAATTTAGATTTCTGAAGGATTCGAAATAAAATTTTGAAGCTTCTTTGAGGATCTTTAAAGGTTTTAAGAAAATACATTTTCTTAAGTTTGCTGAAAAAATTAAAAATGATTTTTAAGAGAATATTTAGAAAGATTAAAAAAATGTTTTTGATTAATAACTGACAATTGAACAATTATTAATTTGGAAAATAATCGAGTAAGTTTAAAATATATTTACAAGTTTTGAAAAAAGATTCCAAAATAATTTAAAACGTGAAAATGTCGAACACAAACTTTATAAGCTTTTTAAGAAATTTGAAAGGTTCTGAATGAATAAAAAAGTTTTAAAATTTCTAGAAAAACTAACAATAATTTTTTATTGAAAAATTAACTTTAAAAGAATATTTAATAAGATTTCCAAAATTTTCGAAAAAGAATCTGAATGATTTTAAGGTAGTTTTTTTACTTTTGCAGGATTTTCAAAAAATTGTAGGAAAATTTTCAAGAGAATATTTAAAAAGATTTCAAAACAAATTTTAATGTATAAATTAATGCTTGTAGCTTAAAAAGATAACATTTTTAAAATTTATAAATTTTTTGTTTTATTCTTCAATTCATAGCATTGCAGATGATAGCGTGGATTTCTATTTTTTACATCATTTAACTGTACAATCTATAAAAGTCAAAATTTTATATTTTGCATTTCAACGGTGTTTAATTTAAAAATCTTAATTTGGAAAGTGTTATAAGTTTCATTTGATACGCGTAAATTATTGAGCGTTTGAATTAACATTTTTTAAAAGATTTCATTTTGAATTCCTGTAGATTCTTGTCTCGTTGTAAATTTTTGTAGTTGTGACTTTTTGTAAATTCTTGTACAAAATTAAAACTGCAATAAAATACAATGATGTACAAAAAAATACAAACAAGTACAAAATTCGTCTCAATAATAGAAATTTAGTTTTCTTTACTTTTTTGTACAAATTTTTCCACCGGGGTACCATTTAATTATTTGACGATAAATTGCTAATCATGTGACAGCCTATTTACGCACTTTGATTAGTTAAACTTTTCATTTTGAAACAAACTACATTTTTTTAAATAATAATTATTCTCAATAACTGGGGGTTTCACAGTCCCCCTGGACGAGGCTATGGTAATGGGAGAGGCCAATCAGCCCCCCAAAAAGAGGAGATGCATCAACGGTTCCCTGAAAAGGAGACTGAAGAGGCAAGCGCAGCAGGCTAGTAGATTAGCTGCGGAAGCTGGAACGCCGGCAGCTACAGGGCCGATATCCAGCACTAGGCCCAGAAGAGAGATGAAAGGGGCTCAGAGGACACCCCAGCGGGGATGGATAAGACTCTGAAGAGGCACAAGGCGGCCCAGCATCCGACGAACAGAGAGTCGTCGGGAGCTAAACTGACGGCCGCTCAGAGGATTAACCCCCTGACGATGATGGTGACCGACACCAACTACCCGGACTCGTTGCTCACTACGGAGCAGTACGAGATTTTCAGGGAGTCTACCTGGAGGGCGCTCAAAAGAGTGTCCACAGATCAATGACCCAATCGTGGGAAGGCGCATCTCTGAAGGCGGGAGGGGTTGTGTTTCTCCAGAAGATGGTGAAGGCTACGGCGTGGTTCCCGGGTAAACCCGAAGACCCGTCTGAGGTGCTCCGCCGGTTGGAGAAATTCAACCCCTCTCTTAACAAAGCGTCCTGGCGAATCGTCAGGCACGATAGGCCTCAGGAAGAGGACACAGTAGCAGGCACTAGACATCTCCTAGGTGTGCAGATTCCTGAGTGCCAGACGAGGGCTCTTGCGGCCCTCAACAACAAGCCCTTCTACCACTTTGGATAGGTCAACTTTAGGGTTGCCGGCCAGGGACAGGAGGAGCCTGTTGAGACACCGGAGGATCGGGAGCAGACCTAAATGACTGCTCCTGGTCTTACCATTACCCAGATTAACTTGCATCACAGCAAAGGCGCCTCTTGAGTTTTGCAGAGGGGCATGGCTGCGAGGCACACAGGTATCTCACTAATCCAAGAACCATGGTTAGTTCGAGATACCATAAGGAGATGAGGAGGGGCTGGTCTTTTTTGTTACAGGGACCCCAAGGCGGCCAAATCAAGGGCCTGCATACTGGCGAAAGGAGTTAACGCTGTCCCGCTCCTTGCTCTATGTTCGAGAGACGTGATGGTGATAGCCAAGGATCTCAAAGAAATAGGAAGGCTAGTTCTGGGATCGGCTTATTTTCCTTATAACAGCGATACCAACCCACCAGTGGAGGTACGCACACTGGTGGAATATTGCAAGGTAAGGGGTATTTCTATTCTGCGTGGATGCGATGCTAATTTCCACCATACTTTGTGGGCCAGCACGGACATCAACTCAAGAGGTAATGACCTACTGGAATACCTAATCACCACTGATTTAGATATTCTTAATACGGGGAACACCCCGACGTTCTGTAACTCGGTCAGGGAGGAAGTAATTGACATCACTCTCTGTACCAGTGGTTTTAGGGATAATATCAAGAAGTGGAGAGTTTCAGATAAACCCACTCTCTCAGATCACTCACAGATAGAGTTCGTGTTGGAATCCGTTGTAACCGCTGGCCCTCAATGGGTCAGAAATCCAAGAAGAACGGACTGGTATCAGTTTTCCTCGGAACTAAGATGTGCATTTTCAGAGGTTCCCAGGTATATTCGAGGCGTGGATACCCTGGAGATGGCAGCCAAAACTTTCACGGAGGCCATCGAAGCTACTTATGAGAGTAATTGTCGACCTACAAGAGTCCGGAAGGCCGGGGAGACGCACTGGTGGAATGGGAAACTCGAAGAGCTTCACAAGGAAACCAGAGAGAGGTTCAGACGTGCCAGTACTGGCAAAACGAAGGAACTATGAAAGTCATTCACAACGATGAGGGACGAATACAGGGGTGCAATACGTAATGTAAAGCAAGAGAGCTGGACCAACTTTTGCACAGACATCGAGAAGGGAGCTGAGGCGGCTAGACTGGATAGGCTGCTTTCTCGAAATCCGGACGCTATTCTCGGCACTTTGAAACTGCCCGGCGGGGGGTACTCGGATTTGGACGGGGATACCTTGGCTCACCTAATCAAGGCACATTTCCCGGGCTTCTCAAGGTTGGGAGAAAAGGGGACGGCACCTCAGAGGCAAACAAAGTCGCCTGCGGCCCAACTGGGCCCGAAACGGCGGCTAGCCAACGAGATTGTCACCCCTGCCAGGGTCAGGTGGGCCCTGAAGTCTTTCAGTCCTTACAAGTCTCCTGGCTTCAGATGGCATATATCCAGTACTCTTACAGAGGGCTGAAGAGGTCATCATAGGACCGCTAGTGAGACTTGCTAGGGCTAGTCTGACGCTGGGATGTGTCCCGACGGCATGGAGGAGTACGAGAGTAGTCTTTATTCCGAAAGCAGGTACGATCGGTTATACCTCACCCAAGGATTTCCGTCCCATCAGCCTAACATCTTTCCTACTAAAAGCAGTGGAAAGACTTGTGCATAGATATATCCGCGATAAGGTCTTGTCAAGTAGGCCACTTCACGAGGAGCAATACGCCTACAGGGCGATTCACGCTACGAAGATGGCCCTAAGCGGAGCAGTAAACCTAATTGAAGGAGAAAGGCCTCGCGATTGGAACCTTTATGGACATTGAAGGAGCTTTCAATAACACCTCTGGAGCGGTGATCAGGGCGACCATGATTACACATGGTGGGCCTATTGCAGTCGTGGAATGGACGTGCCACATGGTGGCGAACAGGAACCTAACTACGACTAAGGGTGATGCCACTCTATGTGGAACCATTGACTCGGGATGTCCGCAGGGAGGAGTTTTATCGCCCTTGCTGTATGGCCTAGTAGTGGATGAACTGCTTCATCTACTCTCGAGTCAGGACCACTACATCATAGGCTATGCGGACGATATACTGGTTATTGTGCGCGGCCAACACCTGGATGCGCTCTTCGGAGTGATGCAGCAAGTATTGATGATAGTGGATTCATGGTGCAAGAAAACTGGATTATCGGTTAATCTGAGTAAGACAGACGCAGTTGTTTTCACCGGAAGGTACAAGTGGGGAAACACGAGTACATTGAAACTTGGAGGACAACAAATAGAAATCACAGAACGAGCTGAATATCTAGGAGTCCTTCTGGATAAGAAGCTGCTATGGAACGAGCACCTGGAAAAAAAGTGCAAGAAGCGAGTAGCAACTCTATGGCTCTGTAGGAGAGCAATAGGGAAAAGCTGGGGCTTGAAAGCGGAGACACTGATGTGGATCTACACAGCGATCTTGCGACCCAGACTTATCTATGCGGCGGTGGTCTGGTGGAGCAGGATCGAGCTGTCCACTGTGAAGAATCGACTGAAAAGGATCAGGGGACTGATTCTGAGAGGTGTCACTGGAGCCTCGAAGTCGACACCCACGATGGCACTGGGGGCACTAACAGGTTTAGAGCCCTTCCATCTTACCATCAAGGCCGTGGCCGCGAAGACGGCCTGGAGGCTAAATCCGGTAAATCAGAAGGATCTCGACAGCAGTGAAGATCCCAGTCGACATCGCGAGAAGGCCGACCCTGAACATGCCCAGGGACAAAATGGTCACTCGCCACCTCTTCGACAAGAAGTATCGAGTTAGCCTATCCGCGAGGGAGGAATGGGTTAACGGCGACGCATACCCGCCCAGTGATGGGGACAACTGGTTTACAGATGGCTTCAGGAACAAGGAGAATGCATGAGCCGGCGTATATCGTAGAAGGAATGGAATGGGCTTGACAATTGCGACGGGGTCCTACGCCACAGTTCTACAATCTGAGATTATGGCCATACTCCAGTGCGGATACAAGGCAAAAGAGTATGACAACAAAAGAAACATCCGTATCTGCTCAGACAGCAGGGCTGCTATAATGGCCTTGAATGGAACAACTACCACGTCGCTATTAGCATGGGAATGCTTCGAGGCACTAAATAAGTTAGCGACGGATAACCTTGCCACTCTACTATAAATCCCTGGACACAGCGGTATCAAGGGCAATGAGATATCGGATAGGTTAGCCAAACTAGCAACAAGGAGAAATTTTACTGGACCCGAGCCAGTTTTAGGTATTTCCAGCAGGTCAGTCACTGAAGAAATCAACAGTTGGCTGGCTGAGGAACTTTGGTCTCTGGTTGCAGACAGGCCAAAACACTCTTGGGCTCAAAGCTTAACTCTAACCGTGCAAGGGAAATACTCAAGCTCGGGAGGAACGAAATCGACGTCCTAACATAAATCTATATAGGACATAGGAACCTAAGATATCTCAGACATAAGATAGGGCTTGCAGAAAGTCCCCTCTGTCGTCTGTGCGGAAAGGATAATGAGACATCTACTCATATCCTTTGTCACTGCCCTGCGGTTGCAGGGAAACGTCTAAAACTCACAGGCAATTATTGCATTTGAGAGTCAGAGATATCAGCCAACAGCGTGGCTGCGGTCCTGTCCCTATGGAGAGGGCTTTGGGGTCATTCTTAGGCTCACAAGGGTACGCAACGGGATTACCCAAGCGTCAGGGGCTGTTAAGGTCTCAACCCAGAACTAACAATAATAATAATGTTGTATTTTACGAATAAAACAAAAACTACGCGATCTTTTGAGAAGAGATCAATAAACAGATTTTTAGATCATTTTGGGGTGCATAATTTTTGTGAATTTTTTGTTTCGTATCTTGTATAGTTGTACCACTGAATGGAATTTTCGATTTCTCATTATTTTTTTTTTTTGCAAACAAAATTTGAATCTTTAATTTTTCAAGAAAATTCAAGAAGTTGTTATGATAATCTTGTAGGGCTTTCAAAAATCAATGTTTCCCCTTTCTTGACTTTCTTTCATTTTTTATTTACATTCGAAATGTAGTTGTTCACAATTCTTTTTTACGAAATCAATCAATTTTATTGCTGTTTCAACTCTGTTTTCATTTTCACTATTCAAATTATAGCCATAGAAATTTATAGGCCAATATAGGAAAATTGCAATTTTTCTCCCACCCTGGGGGGGTTGATAATGCATTTTTTGAACAGGGAGTTTAACTATTCCAGTTATTTGACTTATTATTTTAATTGAAAATTCATCTTTTTTTATCACAAATTTTATTATGTGGTTGCAAATTTCATCATTTTGTTCGAAATTGAACGATTTTGAAAGAAACTCATTTCATTCGGTTAAAAAATCAACTGTTTTGTTGAAAATTAGTTTTTTGATTGAATAAAACTGTTTTTTATTCAAAATGGATTTTTTTTTGGTTGAAATATATGAACTACTACACTTTTAGTTGAGGACTCATCTTTTTCGTTAAAAATTAATTGTTTCAATTGAAAATTTAACTGTGAGATTTTTTGTTGAAAATTGATTTTTTTTAGTTAAAAATTCATCATTTTTGGTTAAAAATTGTATTATTTTGTGGAAAATTTTATTATTTTATTCGAAATTGAACGATTTTGAAAGAAAATCATTTCACTCCGTTAAAAATTCAACTGTTTTGTTGGAAATTAGTTTTTTGGTTGAATTAAACTGTTTTTGAATTGAAATTTAATTTTTTTTGATTGAAATAAATGAACTATTACACTTCTAGTTGAGGAATCATCTTTATCGTTAAAAATTAATTTTTTCAATTGCAAATTGAACTATGACATTTTTTGTTGAAAATTTATTTTTCTTCGTTGAAAATTCATTTTTTTTTTAAATTCGTTTTTTTTTTGTAAAAAATTAATCTTATTGGTTGAAAATTCATCTCTTTGATTTTGAATTGAACTATTTTGTTGAAAATTTATCTCTTTGGTTTCAAATTGAACAATCTTGTTGAAAATTCGTCTTTTTTGGTTGAAACTTCGTTTATTACTTTTTTCATTAAGAATTCATCTTTTTGAATGAAAATTTTATTATTCGGTTGAAAATCAACTTTTTTGTTGAAAATTCGCCTATTTGTCTTGAAACGTCTACAACCTGGTTGATTTTTTTTCTGTCTTGACTGAAAGTTCAACTATTGTGTTGAAAATTTTTTTTTGGTTGAATGTTACTATTTTGAATTCAAAATAAAAATATTTTTGGTTGAAATATCAACTATCACATTTTTTGTTAAGAAGTCATCTTTTCTCGTTCAAAATTATTTTTTCAATTGAAAAAAAAATCATATATTTTGTTAAACGTTCTTCTTTTTTTTGTAAAGAATTATCTTCTTGGTTGAAAATTTATTTCTTTGGTTTCAAATGTACCTATTTTGTTGCAAATGTGTGTTGAAGATTCATCATTACAGTTGAAAATTTATCTCTTTTGTTGAAAAATTAATTATTTTGTTAACATTTTTTTTTTGCTAAACGTTCATTTTTTTAAATTAAAATTTAGCCATTCCATTTTTGGTTTAAAATTTATATTTTTTAGTTAAAGATTCAACTATTTGGTTGGATGTTTCTTTTTTTTAATTTTAAAATGCATGTATTTTGTTGAAAATCTGCTTTGCTTGAAAATGTATACTTGTTAGTTGAAAATTCATGTATTTTGTTAAAAATTCAACGTCTACTAAATAATTTTCTGTTGGTCTTAGAATATTGTGAATTTTCTAGAAGTGGAAGTCGTAACTAGGTAAATGTAAAGGAACACTTTTAGAAAGAAATAATTAAAGTAATTAGGTACACTCCGCGCTCCCTTATACGACATTCCCCTATACGTCCGCTCCATTATACGACCAGTTGCCGCTCCCCTATACGACGGAAAAGTCGTTCTCCACCATCCCCACTCTTCCGCTCAAAGCTCGCGCGGGAAGCAAATAGTCTCGCGCGTGAATATGATATAGTCAGCTGTCAGTGACGCAGGATTCGACGCGCATGCGCACGACCACGTGAGATTGTTGGTATTGCAAGTGGAAGGGTTCCCCTTGCGCCGTCGTATAAGGGAACGTTTTCGGTCCCGAGCTCGTCGTATAAGGGAGCGCGGAGTGTAATTAAGTGTAACAACTAGCACTCGAAAGTTATGAATAAAGTTTTGTAAAAATTAAATTTGGATATATATTTCTGAAATACAAAACTAACTAAAAAAGTAACGATACTTACTTTTTTCTGGGGAATGCAACTAAGAAAATGTTGCATTTTGAATCGGTAACTATAACGATAACTAGTTACTTTTTTCGTGATGCAAGGGTAACTATAACTAGTTCCTTTTAAAAAGTAACTGACCCATCAATGGAAATACAGTTTTTTACACAAACAATTTTAGTGGACTGTTACTCTATTTACTCTACTAGAATATGTATCTATTGCTTTTTGTTTATAACATTAAAAATATAGTAATCTTGGAGAAAAAAACACTTTATTATTGTTCAATGATAAGTTTATTCATTCGCTCAATTGAATATACATCATTTGCAGAAGATATCTCAACATTTCCAGAAATGTTCGGCGTTATAAAGTTTTGATATCTTGAGGATATCCTTCGCATATAAAATTGGAAGATTACACTTCTGTTCGAAAAAAGAACATTTTTCTTAGATTTAAAACGATTTTCTTCAGTTTGAAGTTATTCTGGGTTAAATCGAAATAATTAAGTTGAAGAAGAGGTGTCTTTAATTTACGATAAACATTTTTCTGATTAATGGAATATCCTCTATACATCTGGAGATATACTCAATATCTCCCAGAAATCTTAAAATTGTCGCCCGGTAGGAATTGGCTGTCTATGAAGAGCCGAAGAGGTATCTTGGCGATATCTTTCCAAAACTTTGCGATTTATGTCAAACTCTAGTTTGTCGTTTGCTTCGTCCATCATTGCATAATAACGTCTTCGTTGATTTCCTACTACGTCTACATGCACATAACATTTGTGATGGTCAACATAGCTGTCATCATAGGGCTTGAATTCATTTGATACATAATATTTGCCATTAAGAAACACCATAGCTGACGCTGGAAGATGACGACGGGGATCATGATGGTCAGCTAATTCAATCGCTATGAGGCGGGGTACATCATAGGGATGCAAACGTGGCTCAATTACAGAAACTCTATATCTTTCCTGAGATCCACGATGTCCTTCTTCAGATTCTTCCGTGTAAGGTTCGAGTAGACCGTAATGCACACAGCCATCCTGCACATCCAACTGAATGAAGCCTGAAGCAGCAGCTAATTTTGTAATCAAAAAATTGACATTTATGTAGTTTTGTACAGTATTAAGGGGCCTTTTATATATTACGTCCCAGCTTTTTGTTGAGGGGGTTGGGTTCATGAAAATTTGACGACCTGTTAGATAGGGAGTGGGGGTAAATTGATACTGTCACCTAATATTTTGAACAAATCAACCCTATCCCGTGTGGAAATGTGCCCGATTTTGCCCAAATAGTTCTTGGGCACCAATTTGGCCCCAATTGGGCCTCCTACTTTAGAAAAATGTAAATAATTAATCAAATATATTGCTTCTCTATTAGACTAGATACATATACACTCCAAACATAAACATGCAATTTTATTTGCTGCTCCATATTATTAATTATTGAAACTTATATAATAAAAACATCTATATACGGACACTTTTTTAGTGCTTAGATTTAAAAGTTTTTCAACGGAAGCTAAATGAATTCTCAAAAGATCTGTGAAAGCCGATTTTTAAAAAAAGTTGATAGATTTTTTTATTGAAGTATAAACTTTGCAACAATGAAAATTATTAAGTTTCCAATGCAACAAAAATTATTCATTGGCTCAACATAACTTTTGCTCAATAAAAAAAAATTCTATTGATTTAACAAAATATAACGTTAGTTAAAAAAACGTTTTGTTATAGAAACCAAAATTTCGTGGAATCATGAAAGAAATTTATTGCACAAATGACAATGAAATTATTTTGTTATACGAATAACACATTTTTCTCACTGTATTAAATCTATTTCCGCTGTTTAAGTTTTTATACATTTTAAAATTAACCGCGCTTTTTCATGGTCTCATATTGACCAATTAGAACTTGGCATGAAACAATGCCAGCGCCCTCAGTCGTTCATGGTTCGTGTTGCTCAGTGTTGCTTTCGTGTTTAGGAGTATATTCTTTCGGAATTCACATCTTTCATTTTTTATCTTATAAATAAAAGCTTTTGAAAAAGTATCGTGAAATTGTTAATGGATATTATTTTGAAAGAAACAATCATTTTAATTGCCACTTGTTTGAAAATTTTGTAATTTTGTAAGTTCTGAATTCTAATTTGTTTGATTTTTGAAGCTGCCCCAGATAGCAAAGTGCGCGCACGGTGCGAAGCACGTGCGTCGCACGTCGTGCGGATTTTCTTGCACGACGTGCGCGCAGGGGATGACACAGCTACGTCCTCATATGCGTGACAGGTGTGTCGCACGTCGCGAGGGTCGCACGTCATGCGTGCCGGTGCGGGTATGGTGCGTGCACACATTTAGGCTTTTTAGAGGGAACAAAAAATATTTACATTGATATTTTCAAATAAAGAGCAGGTAATTTATCATGAACGTATTTTTTATTATGGGTGGAAGGAATATTTATACATTTTAGTTGCGCATTAGCAATTCAGTTTCCGCATGTTTGTATCAACAATAATAAATATTTTTCGCTGCAACTACAAGATACAGGCACATAAAACTGACAGAAAACATGAAGACGTAGGTAAAAATTATATTTTTCGTTTAAATAATAGAAAAATGATGACCTGAAACAAAAATTACCTTTTTTTAATTATTTAAACAAAAAATAAACTGTTTATACCCGTTTTCACGTCTCTTATTAAAGTTTCAGCGAAGGATATTTATTATTTTGGACACAAACATGCTAATATTTGTTGTTTGAATAATAAATAAAAAAAAAACAAGATTGAACAGAAATTAACTGTTTTTAATTATTCAAAACAGAAAAAATAGGCTATTTATATCCGTTTTCGCGTTTCTCAAAGTTTCAGCGGAAGATATTTATTATTTCGGGCACAAACATGCAAATGTCGTAAGGAAAAAATGCCCTTAACGATATTAACATTAAAACGCACGCATTTACATAACTGTAATATTTAATAGCACAAACTTCAGGATCTGATACTTTTGCGAGATTAGCAACTTTGTGTCCACAATCATAAATATTTTGCTGTTACGGCGCGTTGGGCGATTACCGTTCGACCGACGCGACGGGGTCTGCGCCGTATATTATTCAGCTAATGCGCGCAGTTTTTAAATATAGCTCCACTTATTTCTACTTCAAAATAATACAATACGATTGAAAGTTAAAGATGCATTTTTTCAATTTTTGAACAAATTTTTTAAACATTGATTTTGAATTACATTTTAAACTCAATTTAATGTTAAACTCAAATTCAAATTGATAAAGCGCTAATTGAAATTATTTGTATAGTCGATTACAGTTGGAAATTATATATATATATATATATATATATATATATATATATAAATAAATGTTCAGTGTGGGCGTGACAGTACCCGATTCGGGTAGTGTTTCTAGGTTTTTCTTGTAGTTATAAATAACTACAAGTGTGGGCTCACCACACCCACGATGTGCCAACAGCACTCATGTCAGTATTCTTGAATGGTCACCCATCCAAGTACTAACCGCGTCCAACGCTGCTTAACTTCAGTGATCTGACGAGAACTGGGTTTTTCAGCGTGGTATGGCCGTTGGCCCTAAAGTTTTAAAGTTTCAAAATAAATAAAATGCATATTGTACGTTGAAACTATACAACCATGCATTCAATAATTCTTACTAAGTTCCTAATTTATTCTTATTATAAAATCGGGAATGTTTTAATTTTTGTAAATAAATAATTTGTACAATTTCAATTAATTCAATCTTTAATTATAATAATTATCAATATTTAAAAAAATTGTATTACAATAATAATAGTTTACTATACTACTATTACCAAAAAATGTGCTTATTACTTATATATCATGTATATAATGACCCCCACAAAGTGTGACACATGCGCCGCACATCGTGCCTATCACAAAGTGCGTCGCATATGCCTCGCACGTACGTGCCCCTCACAAAGTGCGACCCATATGCCTCGCACCCAGCACGCACCGCGTGCCCCGCATGCCGTGCGAGTAACGTGTCCCGCACGTTTGCTATCTGGGTGCCACTTTGGGCTTGTTACTTTTGAATGTTTCATTTTAAAATAGTGTCTAATTTAGAAGTTATTCTCACGATGAAACGTATAAAAATGAGAAACATTTCGATTAGCAACGGAATTGTATCTCTAGACTTGAAATATTATTATATATTATTAGTTAGAAATATTATTAGTTTAAAATTGCAGAACTTAATGTTCTAACGTCTGAAATTTTAGAATATTTTTGTCATTCTTTTTATTGTACAATAAAGAGAATTTGGATGTTTGGAAACTTTAGAAATGAACGACTCACAATGGATTATTATTATTATTTAAAAAAATGGGTACTTCCAAGGGGGGAGGCTTACTATTAAGTAGCTTTTCAGGAAATTGAATTATAGCTATTTACTTGTCAAGTACAATAATTTTCACATCGAGTCTAACGAATTCGATTTTTGAAACGAACTGTGTCACTCTGCGTCAGTGGCGTAACCGGCGTAACTAACGCCTGGTTGGCCAGATAGGTTGTCTGGGGCCCCGTAACATCAGGGGCTTACTCACATATAGTTCCGAATAGTGGCCAGTTTTTCCAATTGGCACTAATTTGTTGATAAATAATTATTAATATTAATATTATTATTACTAATTATCCGTATTTACAAAAAAACATGTTTTTTATAGGCATTTACTACCCAGATAGCCAACGTGCGGGGCACGTTACTCGCACGGCATGCGGGGCACGCGGTGCGTGCTGGGTGCGAGGCATATGGGTCGCACTTCGTGAGGGGCACGTACGTGCGGAGCATGTGTGTCGCACTTTGTCAGGGTCATTATATACATGATATATAAGTAATAAGCACATTTTTTGATAAAAGATTGAATTAATTGATATTGTAAAAATTGTTTGTTTACAAAAATTAAAACAGTCCCGATTTTATAATAAAAATAAATTAGGAAATTAGTAAGAATTATTGAATGCATGGTTGTATAGTTTCAACGTACAATATGCATTTTATTTATTTTAAAACTATAATTTCCAACTTCAATCGACTATACAAATAATTTCAATTAGCTTTTTGTCAATTTGAATTTGAAATGAAATTTTTGGTATAATTTCCACTTCACATATTTATTTTTATAACTTTAATTTGTGCTTTTAATTTCAAGTTCAACATTAAATTGAGTTTGAAATGTAATTTAAAATTAATGTTTAAAAAATTTTTTCAGAAATTTAAAAAATGCATCTTTAATTTTCAGTCGTATTGTATTCATTTATTATTATTTTGAACTTGAAATAAGAGGAGCTATATTTAAAAACTGCGCGCATTAGCTGAATAATATACGGCGCAGACCCCGTCGCGTCGGTCGAACGGTAATCGCTCGACGCGCCGTAACAGCTGTTGTCGACTTCCGTTGTCGGTTTCGCACGGTTTCGTTTGCGAGTTTTTAGCGAGAAAACGTGTCGGTTCTCGATCGCAAATTTTATTATTGCAATAGGATTTTTATGTGTAGTGACTCTGTGGCCCCCCGTTCCTCTCGATTTGTGTCGAATCGTGCGCGTGTTTATTAATATTTTGTTTTCTTCTCCTTTTCGGCGTTATCCGTTTTTTTTACATGTGTAAGACCATTTCTATAATATAATAATCAGCGAAAAATATTTATTATTGTGGATACAAACGTGCTAATCTCGCGAAAGTATCAGATCCTGAAGTTTGTGATATTAAATATTACAGTTATGTAAATGCGTGCGTTTTAATCTTAGTATCGTTAAGGGCATTTTTTTCTTACGATATTTGCATGTTTGTGCCCAAAATAATAAATATCCTTCGCTGAAACTTTAATAAGTGACGTGAAAACGGTTATAAACAATTTATTTTTGGTTTAAATAATCAAAAAAAGGTAATTTTTGTTTTAGGTCATCATTTTTTTTTTATTATTGAAACGAAAAATATACTTTTTAACTACGTCTTAATGTTTTCTGGCAGTTTTATGTGCCTGTATCTTGTAGTTGCAGCGAAAAATATTTATTATTGTTGATCCAAACATGCGGAAACTGAATTGATAATGCGCAACTACAATATATAAATATTCCTTCCACCCATAATAAAAAATACGTTCCTGATAAATTACCTGCTCTTTATTTAAAAATATAAATGCAAATATTTTCTGTACCCTCTAAAAAATCTAAATGTGTGCACGCACCATACCCGCAACGGCACGCACGACGTGCGACCCCCACGACGCGACGTGCGACACACCTGTCACGCATATGAGGACGCAGCTGTGTCATCCCCTGCGCGCACTTTGTCATCTGGGTAGATATTATACGTCAAATTCAGATGGACTGGAGAGTTTTCTACGTGTAATACGGAATGTACATAAGTAGAAAACCATCCATTATCGTATTATCCGTAAAAACATGAAGTGCCGTGTCAATGCACAACCGTGAGAAAGAGGGAATATAGGCCTGAGCACAATTTTAAACAAACCTGTTATCTATAATAGATCGCGTTCAGAGCCTTTAGGTTTTAGTTTTCATTGTGCATTACCTCGTGTGACAGAGTGAGGTTAGAAAACCACGATTAATTTGAGTCTAGTTCGCCTTAGGTTTGTTTTATTTAGGATTGTTTACTTTATTCCACTCCCGAGGAGTGGAATAACGTAACTTTAAACAACTCCTCGGAAATTGGCTGTTTTCGCGAGCCTTCAGAGACGCCGAAAATCCAAGTTTCGCGTGACGTGATGTGAAAATTTATTTTATTAACGTATCTGTAGCGAGTTAATTAAAAATAATAACTTACCACGCGAAGTTTCAGGTATGTACAGAGGTGTGGAGTATATGGACGGAGGTGACCCGAATCTGAATGGAGTCGGCAATGAGCTGGATCTGGGCGAGGATGAGCTAGTCCTGGATGATGTCGGAGATGAGTTGTATCTAGATGGAGTCGGAGATAAGGTGGCTTTGGATGAGCACGGTTTGAAGCACCCACTCATTGCCCCGCCTTGCGAGCTTAATTCTGTAAGAACAAATAGCAATGGATCATTGTTTGATTCCCAATACTGACACTGACAGGGAGAGGTCGCGAGATGTGGCTTGCTGATTTAACTGGGGATTAGTGGCTCCCCACCAAAAAAATATTTTTTTGGTTTTTTTCTCATCCCCCCGCCCTATTGCTTCCTCATAGAGAAAGGTTTGTAATGACCTAAATTTTCAAATATACTTTTTTGACAAATTTCGATATAATTCGACCCTAGGAGCTCGAAAATAAAATTTGCAAAAAATGTCCGTGTGTGTGCATGTAACTTCTTTCTTCACCATATTTAAAATAGTAGTAGAACATAAAGAATCATTATTTCTGAAAGCCGATAAAGGCAATATCACGGTCGCAACAAATAGATTTAATTATAACCAAACTGTTGAGAATATTTTTAAAAAGAACAATTTATACCAAAATGTTAGGAGTAGCTTAGTGCCCACAGTTGAAAACAAATGTAACGATCTTGTTTCTAGATGGGAAAAAAAAGATACATTAACGAAAAATTGTCCTATAGTTTAAAAACACATAGCAGTATTGTTGCCAAAGATTATGCTTTACCTAAAGTGAACAAACCAGGTTTAAATTGGACACTAATTGTGTCAACTGTTGGTTCTCCTACGTATAATTTAGCTAAGTACTTCTCAAACATTTTAAAACCGATTTAATAAATTCTATAAACAAGTGTCAGGTTCTCCGATGGGGTCTCCATTGTCTCCCATTGTTTCAAACTTAGTGTTAGAAGATATAGAAAGGAGAGCATTAGAAAAATTAAATTTTACACCAATCTTATATAAACGTTATGTGGATGATATATTCTTGATTATACCAACCAATAAAATTGTGGATGTAGTAAAACAGCATTGATGATTCGATGCAGTTCACTTACGAAATTGAAAAAGATAATTCTTTAAATTATTTAGATTTGTTGATTATTAAAACGCCTGAAGGTGATTTGATAACCAATTGGTACAAAAAGCCGCCATGGTGTGGACAGTATTTAAATTATGATTCTCACCATCTGTTCAGTCAGAAAGTTGGTTTAATTAAAGGTTTAGTAGATAGGTGTATAAAATTAAGTAATATAAAATTTAGAAAAGAAAATTTAGGTAATTTGAAAGTCACCTTATTGCAGAATAATTATCCACTTCCGTTAATAGAAAGTGTTATAAAAGAAAGAATCCATGAAATTTACAATATTATATAAAAAAATAATAAGCATAAAAAATGGTCACAAAAATATAAAAAAAAAACAGATTTAAAGGTTACCTTACCTTATGTTCAAGGCCTTTCTGAAAGACTAAGATGTTCCTTGAAAAAATTTAGCATTAACGTTTATTTTAAAAATAACTACACTCTGGATAATTTACTTTTAAATAAAAAAGATCATGACAAGATTGAAAATTTATCTGGTGTCATATACTTAATTAAATGCACTGGTTGCCATAAAGTATACATCGGAGAAACTGGCAGAAGATTAAAAACAAGAGTTGCGGAGCATAAAAGAGATTGCGAAATCGGTAATTTAAACACAGGTTTGTCTTAACATTCATGGAATTTTGACCATTTTTCTGGTTTCAATTTTGATAACATTAGAATTTTAGCAAGAGAACAAAACACTTACAAACGACGAATTATTGAATCTATTTTTATAAAAAAATTTACTAAAATTTCAATCAATCTTCAAACTGAAGTATTGAATATTAACCAGATGTATCAATGTATTATACATTAAACTCAATATTAAAATAAAATTTATTTCACAATTTTGAATCCAAGAGCTATGGCGCGCTTTTCTTATCTGTGGTTGAATGAAAATTTGACCTGTACATTGTCGTCCATTTAGTATCAACTATAGCATAAATGTCAATATTAGTTCAATGTCTCTTTTGTCACCGTCATAATTATTATTTGGAACCTTTTTTCTATTAAAAATGTAATCTAATTGGTTTGGAGCCTCTCAAAAGAGAAATTTTTTTTTGTTGAGGCTCATAATTTTGACAATTACTATAAAAATTTCGACATGAGAGTTAAATCTTCACCTTAACATGATTGACTAAAAATGTATCTTTTTGAGACTATGTAAAATTTTTTTTTAAACTCAGTAGGTTTTTTCTTCTTTTTATTGTATTTTAGTTTTGTTTGATTTATCATAAAACACGATTTATTTTAGAAATGGAAACTTTCCTGATGAAGGCCCGCAGTGAGAGCCGAAACGTAGAAAATAAAACGATTTTTCAACAACTTTAATCGTTTCTTATGTTTTTTATTGATTGGACCGTAATACCGAAGAAAGATAAGTTTTTAAACTTTCAAATTTTGAAAAAGAATGAAATTTGAAAATATCGTTGGGTGAAAATTTAAGAAATTTATATTTTGCCGCCATACGGAGGCTCCGCCCACTACCATGTCCCGATCTTCATTCGTTTTTGTTTTGCGGTTATGATCAGAACGCGTCATCGTTTTTTCGAAATCTTTTATTGATTTGTGTTCGCGATTTCTCAAAAATGGCGTCACTCAAGTCCAATTTCCGGTTCAATGAAGGAGAATTCTCACCATAAAAGATAGAGGCGTGATTTTTCTCTAAATATCAAGGGACCCCGAGGGAAAGAGAACATCGCTATCGTCAGTATTCGCCAGAACGTCATCGTCGTCGTGAGCGGAGTACCTCCGTTGAATCAAGAGGTTCAAGATCCACCAGACCCGAGAAGCATACCCCGAGAGGAACAGCAGATCGTGATTTAAAAAAGCCAGCAAACAGGCGGCAAGAGCGATACCCTAGAGGTTCGACCGCCGATTATGCGATTTCTGAAAGGTCTCGATCTCACTCACCGAGAGTCAAAAAGCGTGCCGCTGAACATTCGCCCTCAAAAGATACTTTTCAAGCACGTGAGTTCCCGGAAACAATCAAAAAATTGCCTGATGAGCCAGAAAAGATTAAAGAAGATTTTATCGATCCCGATATCGTGGATACTTTGGGTGATGTTCCTGACCAAAAGGTGGAAGATCCACCTTTGCATTCGTTTTTAGATAAACACTGGTCAATCATGGTACAACAAGGTTTGTCAAAGGAGATGAAAAATAGTACCAAAAAATTAGTTACGAATAGATTGTGTCAATTTCGAGCGCCATTGGTCTGACTTTGTGGGAGCTAATGTCAGGAAAGAAGAACGAGGCTGGGGCCTTGGTGTTGAACGTCAGTCTCGTGATCAATTCAGTCGGAGACGCTGGACGTTTATGCGCTGACGCCTTTTTTTGTGCATCAAAAACCAGTTATTATTTCGTGGCCCAGGGCAGCAATATGTCTGATTCGGCGAAGACTCTGATAGAGAGAAGCGTCTCGGACACCTTCCTCCTGGTGAAAGATTTCGGCGACAGATTGAGAGCAGCCAAAGCGTCGGAAAAGGTCGGCAAAGATATACTGTCTCAGTACTCATACACACGGAAGAAAAGTAACAATGAGTTCAAAGCATCCTACATTCAGCACAGATCAGACGCCACGAGGGATTTAAACTTTCGGGCCCCTGCCAAGAAGAATTACACAAAATTGACTCAGAGGACTGAGGCGTCCAAATCTTGGAGTAGAAACAACAGCAGCAAAAACAGTTGCAGAAGCAAGCAGAATCAATACCATCGTCGTTAAGCGTAAGTGTAGCAGGATGATTAAAATATTTCCTCCCCTTGCGGCAGAATATCACCACAAATGCGCTCGTCCTTCAAGCTGTGAAAGCCTATAAAATTCCTTTTGCAAGGAAGCCTTCAGGATACAAGTCATTACCCGAAAGTGCATTATCACTCTCTGACCAAGAACATTGTTTACGGCAGATTGATAAGTATTTGAAAAAAGGGTTATTTCGAAGGTTAAACCTTGCAAAGATTCCTTTCTTTTTTTTCTTAGTTGACAGATCTAATGAAGAAAAAAGATTCATTTTGAATTGAAAGAGACTTAATCAGTTTGTGTTAACAAATCATTTTAAATTGGAAGATTGGAAGAGCGTCATTTGTCTCACGTCTGCATATTGTTTCCTAGCTTCGATATATCTGGATGACGCTTATTTCCTTCTAGTTCTAGTGCACCTAGACCACAGAAAGTACATACGCTTTCAATTTCAACAACAACTCTACGAGTTTGAAGTCCTTTCCTTTGGGTTGTATTCGGCCCCATTCATTTTCACCAAAATCTTGAAATCAGCGACGGCTCATCTTAGATCTAAGGTTTTTACTTCAGCCAATTACCTGGACGATTTCCTTCTTCTCGGAGATTCGAGAGCTGAATGCGCAAAAAATGTAGATGAGACTAAGTCCTTGCTAGAGTCCCTTGGGTTTATTATCAACATTAAAATATCTCACTTGGTTCCCGTTCGATCAATAAAATTTTTAGATTTCGTATTGGATTCGAGAAGTTTTACCACGAGTCTTCTAGACGAAAAGAGACAAAGAATTCTCAAATTAGCCCGTTCCTTCAAGAAAAAGCGCGGTTGCAAAATGAGAGATCTGGCTTATCTTCTTGGAATTTTAATTTCAGCGTGCCCAGCCAATAAAGACGACTTTGATGCGTCTACACAATCACCTACGGAATTCCATGAAGACCTAAATCTTTCGAATCAAAAATGATAAAAGGGTGATGATCTAATTTTCTAAAGTCGAATCTGAAATTTTGCAACGAAAATTCAATAAAAAAGAAAAAAGTTATCTTTTAATGCAGTATCGAGTAAAATAATTGATAGGTAAGACAGTTAAATCTTATAATTATAATTAAATTCTCATTTCTCATTCTTGATTTCACAATAAGCCTTGTTTAAACTTTGTTCTTCGTATGTTTGATACCGTCGTAGATAGAACAAATAATGTGTGTAAATATCACAATCGGAGCTACATTGTTTTTAAGTCAGGAGAAACATGTCCTGGTACTTAAGGTTGTAACTAATTATTTAAAAATGTATTTTTGAATAGAAAAATTGTATAAGCTTGTTTTCGTTATTTAACCCTTAGTTTCCCCACGGGGTCAAAATGATTCAGAGGGTTTTTGAAAGCGGCGCAATTTCTGTATAACCAGGGGAGAGGACCAGGACCCGTGAATGGGGGGAGGGTGGGATGTGAGTGAATGCAGTAATTACCAATGGGCTTTTTTATCGAATTCATGAATCAAATTGAAAGTCGGGTAATTTTGTGCTTCTTGGTCACCTAAGCTAACTTTAAAGATGATATTTGTATTAATTTATTCTGCACTTACCAATCGAATTAAGAAGAATCAGGGCGGTGGAAAACAAAGAAAGGATTCTGATTTTTTTCAAATGGATGAACAATTGAAAATTGAAGAATGTTGAAAACATCTTGACTAATGAACATTCCGATGTTTCGTGTATGTATATATACTACTTTGGGGTATTTGTATTTTCCCTAACCTGGATGGATTTCATTAACGGGGCTTACTGAGATGACAAATTTTAGTCAACATCACGTTATTTATGCAATCATCAATTTCTCGCACGTGTTTCACCTTCAAACTTTAGAAGCCTGATAAACACTCAGACACAAGTTTTGCTGATTGGAAAAAAAAATTAATTTAAGATTCAAGTGAAGTACTCGGAGGGTCAAACAATATATCCTCGCGAATTTTTTCGATAAAAAGAAAATTATAAGAGTTATAGCATTTTCAGCATAAAAAAAAACGAAAATGAAAATTTCAGGTCAAACAAGGGACGATATGAAACAAAAACCAGGAAAAGAACAACTTTGCTTTTTACAAGCCCTACAAGATTATCATCACAACTTTTTGAATTTTCACAAAAATCTACTATCTATTAATCACATTTGATGGAACGCGTAGTTTTTGTTTTAATCGTAAGAAATAAAAATAAAAATAAAAAAATTTGAATTTTTGAAAAACGAAACAAGCTATGAAAAAATTAATAGACAAAAGTTGCCCACCCAAGAAAGAGCTACTTTGCTACAAATTTCAACCAAAAATAAAATAGTTAAACATTCAGTTAATAATTATAAATTTTCGAAAACATAAATATTTCTTAAAAAATAGTTCAATCTTATAACAATAAATTATTTTTCAACAAAGTAGTTCCACTTTCAACCGAGCAGTAGAATTTTCAACTAAAAGAATGAATTCAACCAAAAACATAATGGTAGACTTTTCAAACAAAAAAAACAAAATAAAAAAAAATAGTTCAATTTTCTTGTTTAGTTTAATTGATCTAAACAAAGCAGGAGAAACATTTTATTTCAAGAAATTTTCAACAGATTTTAATATTTTTAAGTACGAATTGGCTTTATAATAATACTCGTACATTTTCAAACAAATTTAAATTATGTAAACACTACTATTTTGTTAACATTTTTTTCGTGCAATTTTTCGAAAGATTCAAATATTTTTAGGTACTACTTTGTTTTCTAAGAATACTTTTTATTATTTTAACAAATTGAAATTGTTTAAAAAAATGTATTAAGAGCGTTTTACCAAAAAAAAATCATAAAATCAGGAAAATAAAATATTTAAAGAAAATAAAATTGTTTAAATATATACGAGTATTCTTAGAAAACAAATTATTATTCAAAAGTATTAAAATCTGAACATTTATATTTGATTTAATTCACATGTGCGTAAAGTCATTTGCATATATTGTATATGTAGTCAGTCAATATTTTTTCTAACAGTGAAGCTGAAAAGACGAATGTTATGGCAGAAATTTAAATTTTCAACAAAAAAGTTCACTCTTAACTAAGGATGACTTTTCTACCACAAAAGATGAATTTTTAATCCAAAAGGATGAGTTTTTATCAGAACCGTTAAAATTTCCACCAAAAATGATTACTTCCACAATATAGTTAAATTTTCAACAAAATAATCAATTTTCTACACAGAGAAATGAATTTTCAACGAAATACATGAATTTTCTACCTAATAGTTGATTTTTCAATACATAAAGGATACATTTTCAAAGAAGAAAATTCATTTACAACTTGAAAAAAGAATTCCTAGTAAAATAGTTAAATTCTCAACCCACGAGTTGGACCATTCAACTTGAACATTTGAATTTTTAAGAAAAATGTTAAATCATAGCCAAATAATTAAATTTTCAACTAAAATTATGAGTCTTCAACAACACCAGAATAATTTTTTACAAAGTTGTTTAACTTTAAACCAAGTAGTTGAATTTAATTCAACCAAAAAAGATCTATCCTCAACGAAAAATGTAATATTTCATGTTTCAACCAAGGATGATTTTAACTTGAATTGAAGTTGAAATAGTAAAAATAGACCTTAAAGAAGAATAAAAAAAAAAAAAAAAATATCAACAAAATATAACGAAGAAGTTGAATTTTCAACCCGAAAGATGAATATGAATAAAGTTTGGATGTTCTGTTTATTGAGCATTGTCCCTATTGATGTTATTAGGTTGTTTTAAGATTTTGATTGCTTCTCTATGTTTTCTTGGAAAAATATTGTGTATTTTTTCGATGACGGTTGTTTTGTCAAATGAAATGGTATGTGCTGTTTGGATATCATGCTCAGATAGGGCTGATTTCGTGAAATGTTTCAGCCTGACTTCACTCTCATGTTCCTTTATACGATGGCTCACCGCCCTCCCAGTTTCTCCAGTATACACTTTGCCACAAGAGCAAGGGATTTTATATACTCTGGGATCACTGAGAGGTGCCTTTTTGTCTTCAGGGTTGTTTAGAAGTTGTCCTATTTTCGCAGGTGGTTTAAATAAAGTTTGATATTGTGTTTGTTGAGCATTGTCCCTATTGATGTTATTAGGGTGTTTCAAGATTTTGATGGCTTCTCTATGTTTTCTTGGAAAAATATTGCGTATTTTTCCGATGAAGGTTGTTTTGTCAAATGAAATGTTATGTGCTGTTTGGATATCATGCTCAGCTAGGACTGATTTCTTGAAATATGTTAGCCTGACTTTACTCTCATGTTCCTTTATACGTTGGCTCACCGCTTTCCCGGTTTCTCGAGTATAGACTTTGCCACAAGAGCCAGGGATTTTATATACTCTGAGATTTTATGGCTCTCGGTGATTAAGTAAAAGGTGCGTAAAAATATAAATATCTCAGAAAAAAAGCAGCTATCAATCATTAGTATAGGATGAGATAGTTATTAACAGTAATAATTTGTTTAGACAAATATGTTTGCCAAATTGCAATAATTATTGCCTCACTCTGGTAACAACTGGACAAAAAATGAAAAAATGCAATTTTCTAGCATTATTCAAAGAGAATATTATCAAAAATAATAATTAATTATTTCAGCAATTACGTTTGTTAACTTAAAATAATTATAACGTCACTCTGATTGAAAAGTAGACCAAAAGTGGGAAATTTTAGAAAAAATGCAACTTTCTATCATTACCCTAAGAGAATATTATTATAAATAATATTTAATGGTTTGAACAATTATCTTTTTTAAATTCAATTGAATATTGCCTCGCTCTAACTGAAAAGTAGAGAAAAAAGTTGAACAATTTTCAAAAAACCGTAACTTGCGAACTCTATTCTAAGAGGAAAGGGCTTAGCGGATTAAGCATGTGGTATCGGCCCCCGCGCGTATGAAGCTGAAATTAATGCCATACGTTCGTTTCTATGTGGTATGAAACTCCACCAAATTTCAACTTCAAAATCCCATTTTTGTAGGAGATATGGAGGGGGAAAGCAAAATCTAAAAAGTGATTTTTCTCGAAAACGGCTCGACCGATTTTAATCAACAAAATATATGTTTTGAAGACCACTCTGGAGAATTAAAAAAAAATTGATGAATTCCTCGAACAAAAAATAAGCATTAGAAAAATGTTTTAAAAATTTGAAATTTTTTTTCCTATGTTGTTTTAGAGATACCACTTTTATTTTTTCAAGGAAACATCTTTGCATTGTGTACTACAACTCAGATTTTTTAGGATTTTTGGTGTGTGGTGGAACATGGTTCAAAAAAATAAAAATCATGAGCGCGACATTGCCCCATGCAGTCATTTCGAGCCACTTGATCAATAGAACTGCTTACACTGATCGCAGCAATCGTCATTTGCTTGTGGCGTATGTATAAAACAGACGCCGATCGCAGCAATCGCCATTTGTTTGTGGCGTATGCATAAAAACAGAAGACGATCGCAGCAATCATTATTATGCATAAAAACAGAAGCCGATCGCAGCAATCGTCATTTGTTTGTGGCGTATGCATAAAAACAGAAGATCACAGCAATCGTTATTTGCTTGTGGCGTATGCATAAAAACAGAAGAAGATCGCAGCAATCGCCATTTGTTTGTGGCGTATGCATAAAAACAGAAGCCCATCGCAGCAATCGTCATTTGTTTGTGGCGTATGCATACAAACAGAAGACGATCGCAGCAATCGTCCTTTGCTTGTGGCGTATGCA
>CAKNYM010048688.1:72452-91128 GCA_932195095.1 Andricus curvator
GCTTTAAATTATGAGAATGAGCAAATTTTTACTAGAAAAATCGATTTAAAAAATATATGAATTACCATAACTTCCCTACTCTCCAATAAAATGTATTAAAATTGTAAGTCAATGGATTCGTCTCGAACCAAGGAATATTTTATAATTTTGCATCAACTTTGAATTACGTTGAACAAAAAAGTTTTACTATAAAAAACCGTATTTCCAAATTTAATATTATGCAGTACCACAGCTTTCTTACTCTTCAATAAAATGTATTAATATTATAGGTCAATCGATTTGTCTCGAATCAAGGAATCTTTTATATTATTGCATCAACTTTGAATTATGTTAATGAAAAAAGTTTTACTATGAAAAACCGGATTTTCAAATATTATGCATTACCATAGATTTCCTACTCTTTAATAAAATGTATTATAATTGTAGGTCAATTGATTCGTCTCGAACCAATGAATATTTTATATTGTTGCATCAACTTTGAATTATGTTGATGAAAAAAGTTTTACTATAAAAAACCCTCTAAATTTCAAGAATGTATCTACAACTGTTTTCAAGTTATCGTGTTCACAAAAAAGTGCGACATCCACACACACACAATTGTGTGTATCCGGACAATTGCTTAGAACATTTGTATTAGACATTTTTGAATTGAAGAAGGTTTAATTAAATCAAAAAATCAAAAATAAAAATTTGTTGGACTTTTTATTAATATGTTTTTTTCTTTGTTGTAAAAATCTACATGCTATTACAAAAAAATACAGAATTTTACATTTTTTAATTTGGGTGTTTGACACCATGAAAACACTTTTAATTTCATGCAAATTGTTGTAGAAAATTACAGAAAAATATAAATTTTTACAAACATTAATTTTAATATCCTATTATAATAAATCATATTGAACTGTAGTTCGATTATTGAAAATTGAACAATAATTGATTTTACAGAACGATTCGGAATCAGTTCAAAATCAAGCGTTTTACAGATTTTAAGATTAAAAATAGAAATTTTTCAATTTGAAAGCCTCAGTAGTTAAACAAATGTAAACGTTCGATTCAAACTTTATAAACTGTTCCTAATTTTAAAACAATTTCAAAAATTAAATGCTCTTATTCAATTGCAAATCTCATTCAAATATTGTTTTAATCTAAAATATTCTAGGTTTAATTATTTAAGTTGAAATTTTTTAATTAGGGAGAACTTTTTTTTTTAATATTCCACGATATTTTACTTTTCATTCAAAAAGAGCAATTATAAATCAAATATTAAAAACTGAACAATTTTAAACTGAACTAATAACTGTAAGTGAAATGATTGAATTTTGATGCATAAATAACAATTAAACAATTATCAAATTGAAAAAATTTTTAGTTAGCTTAAGAGATATTTACAAGTTTTGAGAAAATCCAAACTTAATTCAAAACTGGAAAAGACTTCGAAAAATAAAAAAATAAATTTAGATTTCTGAAGGATTCAAAATAAAATTTTGAAGCTTTTTTCAGGATCTTTAGAGGTTCTAAGAAAATACAACAATTTTCTTAAGTTTGCTGAAAAAATTAAAAATGATTTATTTAAAAAATGAATTTTAAGAGAATATTTAAAAAGATTTGAATAAATTTTTTGATTAATAAATGACAATTCAATAATTATTAATTTGGAAAACAATAGAGTAAGTTTAAAATATATTTACAAGTTTTGAAAAGATTCCAAAATAATTTAAAACGTGAAAAGGTTTCAAACCATTTGAAACACGATGTAGATTTTTGAAGATTTCGAACACAAAATTTATAAACTTTTTAAGCTTTTAAAGATTTCATTCTGAATTTCTGTAGATTCTTGTATAAATGTAAATTTTTGTAGTTGTGACTTTTTGTAAATTCTTGTAGAAAATTAAAACTGCAATAAAATACAATAATGTACAAAAAAATACAAAAAAGTACAAGTTTCGTCTCAATAATAGAAAAAGTTGTACTTTTTGTAATATTGGTTGTAATTTATTGTATTTATTTGTAGATTCCTGTAAAAATAGTTTTAGTTTTCTGTACTTTTTTGTAAAATTTTTTTCACCAGGGTACCATTTAATTAATTATTTTACGAAGAATTACTAATCATGTGGCAGCCTATTTACACACTTTGATTAGTTAAACTTTTTCTTCCAAACTTTTCATTTGGAAACAAATTACATTTTCTTAAAATAATTAATCTCAATAACTATATATTTAGTAATCAAGATCAATTAATTCAATTAATTAATTCAAGGATTCGAAAAAAACCGTGTTTAGAATGAATTTTACATAAAACTGGTATTTTGCAATTTTTCGGGCATTTTCCGGGCACAATATAAGGGGATTAGGGGCGTCAAAATTAAAATTTATTGGATGGAAATTATTCCTCAAGCTTTCTCTAATCTGTGGCTAAACCTAATTAACAAAAAATTAATAACAAGTACTATGTAAATGATTGATAACATTTTTTAGCTCTTTTTGGGTGAACAACTAGCGTCGAATTGTTCTTTTCGTAGCTTGTGTCATTTGTCCCAAAATTAATTTTTAAAATTTTTTAATCTTGTATTTTACGAATAAAACAAAAACTACGCGATCTTTCGAGAAAAGATCAATAAAAAGATTTTTAGATCATTTTGGGGTGCATAATTTTTGTGAATTCATATTTTTTCGTATCTTGTATAGTTGAACCACTGAATGGAATTTTCGATTTGTCATCATTTTTTTTGCGAACAAAAATTGAATTTTTAATTTTTCAAGAAAATTCAAAAAGTTGTTATGATAATCTTGTAGGGCTTTCGAAAAACAAAGTTTCTCTTTTCTTGACTTTTTTTAATTTTTTAGTTACATTCGAAATGTAGTTGTTCACAAGTCTTTTTCACGACAATCAATCAATTTTATTGCTTTTTCAACTCTTTTTTCATTTTCACTATTCAAATTATAGCCATAGAAATTTATAGCCCAATATAGGAAAATTTCAATTTTTCTCCCACCCTAGGATTAAAAATTTTCTAAAATCTTTAAAAACACTTAGAAATAAAAAAAAAATAATTCCAGAATTAAATATTCATTTCTCTTTGGTTGATAATTCATTTTTTCATCTGAAAATTTAACTATTCCAGTTATTTGACTTATTATTATTATTTTCGGTTAAAGAATCAACTGTTTTGTTGAAAATTAGTTTTTTGATTGAATTAAACAGTTTCTGAATTAAAATTGAAATTTGTTTTGGTTGAAATATATGAACTATTACACTTTTAGTTGAGGAATAATCTTTTACGTTAAAAATTAATTTTTTCAATTGAAAATTTAACTATGACATTTTTGGTTGAAAATTGATTTTTTTAGTTGAAAATTCATCATTTTTGGTTAGGAATTTTATTATTTGGTTGGAAATTTCATTATTTTGTTCGAAATTGAACGATTTTGAAAGCAAATCATTTAATTCGGTTAAAAATTGAACAGTTTTGTTGGAAATTAGTTTTTTGGCTGAATTAAACTGTTTTCGATTTAAAATTCAAATTTTTTTGGTTATTACACTTTTAGTTGAGGAATCATCTTTTTCGTTAAAAATTAATTTTTTCAATTGAAAATATAACTCTGACATTTTTTGTTGAAAATTGATTTTTTTTAGTTGAAAATTCATCATTTTTGGTTGAAAATTTTATTATTTTGTTCGAAATTGAACGATTTTGAAAGAAAATCATTTCATTCGGTTAAAAAATCAACTGTTTTGTTGAAAATTAGTTTTTTGAATGAATTAAACTGTTTTTGATTTAAAATTCAAATTTTTTGGTTGAAATATATGAATTATTACATTTTTAGTTGAGGAATCATCTGTTTCGTTAAAAATTAATTTTTTCAATTGAAAATTCAACTATGGCATTTTTTGTTGAAAATTGATTTTTTTTAGTTGAAAATTCATCATTTTTGGTTCCAAATTTTATTATTTGGTAGAAAATTTTATTATTTTGTTCGAAATTGAACGATTTTGAAAGAAAATCATTTCATTCGGTTAAAAAATCAACTGTTTTGTTGAAAATTAGTTTTTTGATTGAATTAAACTGTTTTTGATTTGAAATGTAATTTTTTCTTGGTTAAAATATATGAATTATTACACTTTTAGTTGAGGAATCACCTTTTTCGTTAAAAATTAATTTTTTCAATTGGAAATTTAACTATGACATTTTTTGTTGAAAATTGATCTTTCTTCGTTGAAAATTCGTATGTTTTGTTTAAAATTCGTCTTTTTTTGGAAAAAAATGAATCTTCTTGGTTGAAAATTCATCTCTTTGGTTTCAAATTAAACAATCTTGTTGAAAATTCGTATTTTTTGGTTGAAACTTCGTTTATTACATTTTTCATTAAGAATTTATCTTTTTGAACGAAAATTTTATTATTTGATTGAAAATCAACTTTTTTGTTGAAAATTCGCCTTTTTGTCTTGAAACGTCAACAAACTGGTTGATTTTTTTTCTGTTTTGACTGAAAATTCAACTATTGTGTTCAAAAATTGTTTTTCTGGTTGAATGTTACTATTTTTGATTCAAAATAAAAATATTTTTGGTTAAAATATCAACTATTACATTTTTTGTGAAGAAGTCATCTTTTTTTCGTTCAAAGTTATTTTTTCAGTTGAAAAAAAATTCATATATTTTGTTAAAAGTTCGTCCTTTTTTGGTAAAAAATTATCTTCTTGGTTCAAAATTCATCTCTTTGGTTTCAAATGTACCTATTTTGTTGCAATTGTGTGTTGAAGATTCATCATTTCAGTTGAAAATTTATCTCTTTTGTTGAAAAATTAACTATTTTGTTGACTTTTTGTTGCTGTTAAACATTCATTTTTTTAAATTAAAATTTAACCATTCCATTTTTGGTTTAAAATTTATATTTTTCAGTTAAAGATTCAACTATTTGGTTGGACATTTCTTTTCTTTTTTTTTTTAGAATGCATGTATTTTGTTGAAGATCTGCTTTGCTGGAAAAATTTATACTTTTCAGTTGAAAATTCATGTATTTTCTTAAAAATTCAACGTCTACTAAAAAATTTTCTGTTGGTCTCAGAATATTATAAATCTTCTAGAAGTGGAAGTCGTAACTAGGTAAATCTAAAGAAACACTTTTAGAAAGAAATAATTGATTTTCTTTCATACTGAAATTCAAAATTTTCTAAAACATTTCTTTGTTTTAAAAATATTATGTGGCTCATGACTATTGTAAAAATTAAATTTGGATATATATTTCTGAAATACAAAACTAACTAAAAAAGTAACGATACTTACTTTTTTTTTGGGGAATGCAACTAAGAAAATGTTGCATTTTGCATCGGTAACTATAACGATAACTAGTTACTTTTTTCGTGATGCAAGGGTAACTATAACTAGTTCCTTTTAAAAAGTAACTTACCCATCACTGGAAATACAGTTTTTTACACAAATAATTTTCGTGAACTGTTACTCTATTTACTCTACTAGAATGTGTATCTATTGCTAGTTTATAATCAATTTTCAATATTTCTCTTATAATATATAATTTTACAAAAATTTTGTTTAAAACATTAAAAATATAGTAATCTTGGAGAAAAAAACACTTCATTATTGTTCAATGATAAGTTTATTCATTCACTCGATTGAATATACATCATTTGCAGAAGATATCTCAACATGTCCAGGAATGTTCGATGTTATAAAGTTTTGATATCTTGAGGATATCCTTGGCATATAAAATTGGGAGATTACACTTATGTAAGAAAAAAGAACATTTTTCTTTGATTTAAAACGATTTTCTTCAGTTTGAAGATATTCTAGGTTAAATGGAAATAATTAAGTTGAAGAAGAGGTGTCTTTAATTTACGATAAACATTTTTCTGATTAATGGAATATCCTCTATACATCTGGAGATTTCCTCAATATCTCCCAGAAATATTAAAATTCTCACTCGGTAGGATTTGGCTGAACATGATGAGGCGTAGAGATATCTTCGAGGTATTTGTCCACAACATTTTCATGTACTTCAAAGTGCTCTCCGTCTTTTGCTTCAGACAGCATTGCATAAAAAGTTTTTTGTTCATTTCGTGGTAAGATCACATACACATAATATTGGTGATGGCTAATATCGATTTCGTCAGTGTAGGGTGCGAATTGATTTGCTATATGATATTTGCCATTAAAATACACGACAGCAGAAGTTGGAAGATTCGAATAGGGATCATGATTGTGAACTGGTTCAATCGCTACGAGGTTGGGTACTTCATAGGGACGAAGACGTGGCTCACCTACAAGAACTCTATAGGTTTGAGTAGATACACGATGTCCTTCTGTAGATTCGTCCGTGGAAGCTTTGAGTAGACCGTAATACATACAGCCACCCTGCACATGTAACTGAACGAAGGCTGGAGCTGATTTTGCAAGCAAAAAATTGAAATTAATGTAGTTTTGTAGAGCATTAAGGGGGTAAATTGATACTGTCACCTAATATTTTGAACAAATCAACCCTATCCCGTGTGGAAATGTGCCCGATTTTGCCCAAACAGTTCTTGGGCACCAATTTGGCCCCAATTGGGCGTCATACTCTAGAAAAATGTAAATAATTAATGAAATAAATTGCTTCTATATTAGACTAGATGCAGATACACTCCAACCATAAACATGCAATTTGATTTGCTGCTCCATATCATTAATTATTAAAAATTATGTAATAAAAACATCTATATACGGACACTTTTTTAGGGCTTAGTTTTTTAAGTTTTTTGTTTGACCTTTTGCTCACGAAACAAAAAATTCTATTGGTTTGAAAAAATATAACGTTGGTTTAACAAAACGTTCTGTTATAGAAACCAAGATTTGATGGAACCATGCCAAAATCTTATTGCACGAATAGCAATTAAATTATTTTGTTGTACGAATAAAACATTTTTCTCACTGCATTAAATCTATTTCCTCTGTTTAGGTGTTTATACATTTTAAAATTACCCGCGCTTTTACATGGTCTCATGTTGACCAATCAGAACGTGGCATGAAACAATGCCAGCGCCCTCAGTCCTTCATGGTTCGTGTTGCTCAGTGTTGCTTTCGTGTTTTGGAGTGACCGCGTCAATCGCGCAAATGCAAAGTAAAGATGCAAGTGAAGAATAGTGCTTTTTTATAAAAACCGTCGAACTCATCTCTTTATAATACTTTCAAGATATGTGTTTTGAAAAAAGTAGTTTGACATAAGGAGGGTGAAAGAAGAATGTGTCGACAGTTTCATTCTTACACCATATAAAGTGTGTATTCTTCTTAAAAATAAAATTTATAAGTTGAGCACATAAACAAAATGCCTGATTATTATAATATTATTGAAAAATCGTCTTTTTCAGTTAATTAGGGATAATTAATATTGCCCAACTGGAACCCAATCTGGGAGTAATTGGCGCGCTAAATTGGTGCTTAACTGGTAATTGGACAACCTGACTGGGACCCAGTTTGGCCCCAATCGACTTCTCCACGCGAGATAGGCAATCCACGTATCAAGAATTCTAGTATATTCTTTCGAAATTCACATCTTTTATTTTTTATCTTATAAATAAAAGCTTTGGACAAAGTATCGTGAAATTGTTGATGGATATTATTTTGAACGAAACAATCATTTTAATTGACACTTGTTGGAAAATTTTGTAATTTTGTAAGCTCTTAATTCTTATTAGTTTGATTTTTGAAGTTACTGCTTTGAACTTGTTACTTTTGACTGTTTTATTTTAAAATAGTGTCTAATTTTTAAGTTCTTACAATAAAACGTATAAAGATTAGAAACATTTCGATTAGTAACAGAATTATTATCTCAAAACTTTGAATATTAGTTTAGAATTGCAGAACTTAATGTTATAATGTTTGAAATTTGACAATATTCGTTGTAATTTGTTTTATTGTACAATATAGAGAATTTGGATGCTTGGAAACTTTAGAAATGAACGATTCAAAATAGATTATTATTATATAAAAAATGGATGCTTTCAAGTAAACCTGTTTGAAAACATATGATAGTGAAAAACCCTAACACCGGGAGTTTTTTAAAATTTTAAATTTATTTCTTTCATAAATGATATAGTTTTTTTTTTTGTTGCGTTATTTAATTTAACTTCAAAAATAAATGGGGGAGGCTTAATTTAAAAGAGCTTTTAGGGAACTTGAATTAACTTCTTTTATTAACGTATCTGTAACGAGTTACTTGAAAATAATAACTTACGATGCGAAGTACCGCTCGAAGATGCACCTGGAGCTGAGTCGTGTTCAATTATAGCCGGAAATGAGCCGGATCTCTGCATACGTCCCCTGCGTCTGGATGGAGTCGGATGTGTGCTGGTCACGGCCGGAGTTGTAGAGAATCCGGATGTCGCCATAGAATTGCACGGTGGTTTGAAGCACCCACTCATTCCAGCGCCTTGCGAGCTTAATTCTGTAAGAACAAATAGCAGTGGATCATTGTTTGATTCCTAACACTGACAGGGAGAGGTCGCGAGATTTGGAATGCTGATTTAACTGGGAATTAGTGGCTCCCCACAAAAAAATATTTTTTTGGTTGTTGTCTCATCCCTCCCTATTGCTTCCTCATAGAGAAAGGTTTGTAATGACCTAAATTTTCAAATATACTTTTTTGACAAATTTCGATATAATTCGACCCTAGGAGCTTGAAAATAAAATTTGCAAAAAATTTTCGTGTGTGCATGTAAATTTTTTCTTCACCATATTTAAAATAGTAGTACAGCTTTGAAAAAAATGTAGTTGAGTTTTCAAATAAAAAAAATGAATTATTCTTAATGAAGAATCAAATGTTTGAATTTCCTACTAAAAAGGATCAATTTTCTGGTTGAATTTTCAACGAGAAAAAAATGAATTATGAACCAAAAATATAATAGTAGACTTTTCAAACAAAAAGAATGAAATTTAAAAATATCGTTGGATGAAAATTTAAGAAATTCATATTTTGCTACCATACGGAGGCTCCGCCCACAATCATGCCCCGCTGAACATTCGCCCTTAAAGGAACCTTCTCAAACACGTAAGTTCCCGGAAACAATAGAAAAATTGCCTGATGAGCCCGAAAGGATTAAAGAATATCTTGTTGACCCCGAAATCGTGGATTTCTTGGGCGATTTTCCGGACCAACACCATTTAATTGTCCTTTTCTCTCGGCGTCAATTCTGAATCCAAAAATCCGAGCAATCTTGGAAACCTCTTCAATTAGGAAAGACAAGTACCAAAAAATTAGCCAATAACAGATTGCGTCAATTTCGAGCTCCATTGGTCTGGCTTTGTCGAAGCTAATGTCAGGAAAGAAGAACGAGGCTGAGGCCTAGGTCTTGGACGTCAGTTGCGTGATCAATTTGATTGGAGACGCAGGACGTTTATGCGCTGACGCGTTTTTTTGTGCATCAAAAACCGGAAATTTCGTGGCCTAGGGTAGCAGTATGTCTGATGCGGCGAAGACTCTAATAGAGAAAAGCGTCTCGGACACCTACCTCCTGGGTAAAGATTTCGGCGACAGATTAAGAGCAGCCAAAGCGTCGGAGAAGGCCGGCAAAGAGATGCTGTCTCAAGACTCATATACACGGAAGAAAAGTAACAACAAGTTGAAAGGATCCTACGTTCAGCACAGATCAGACGCCACGAGAGATTTAAACTTCTGGGCCCCAGCCAAGAAGAATTATACCAAATTTCCTCAGAGGACTGAGGCGTCGAAATCTTGGAGTCCTAACAACAGACACAGAAGCAAGAAGAATCAATACCATCGTCGTTAAACGTAAGTGTAGCAGAAAGATTAAAATATTTCCTCCCCTTGTGACAGAATATCACCCCAAATGCGCTCGTCTTCTAAGATGTGAAAGCCTATAAAGTCCTTTTGCAAGGAAGCCTTCAGGATACGAGTCATTACCCGAACGTGCATCATCGCTTTCTGACCAAAAACATTGTTTACAGCAGATTGATAAGTATTTGAAAAAAGGGGTTATTGCGAAGGTTAAACCTTGCAAAGATCAATTCCTTTCTTCTTTTTTCTTAGTTGGCAGATCTAATTGAGGAAAAAGATTCATTTTGAATTTGAAGAGACTTAATCAGTTTGTCGTAACAAATCATTTTAAATTGGAAGAAATGTGGATGAGAGTAAGTAGTTGCTAGAGTGACTTGGGTCTATTATCAACATTAAAATATCTCACTTGGTTCCAGTTCAATCAGTAAAATTTTTAGGTTTCGCATTCGATTCGAGAAGTTTTATCACGAGTATTCCAGACGGAGGAGATAAAGAATTCTCAAATTAGCCCTTTCCTTCGGGAAAAGGTGCTGTTGCAAAATCAGAGATCTGGCTCATCTTATTGGAATTTTGGTTTCGGCATGCTCAGCCGTGACGACTTTGATGCGTCTACACATTTACCTACAGAATTCCATGAAAACCTAAACTCGTGGATCAAGAATATAACTGATCGTCCAATTTGTAACTCAATCAGAGACGAAAAATATTCTACCGAGATTTTTTCAGATGCTTCCAAAACAGGCTGGGCGGCTTTTGTGAAGGAAGATTGACATGGGGCCAGTGGAGTGTCGACCACAAAGACGAAAGCATACATTTTTTAGAGCTTACAGTTGCCACCAACGCTCTAAATTGATTTGCAGTGAATTCTAAGTCGTGCGAAATCTTGTTGAGAATCGACAATACGACAGCCTTGAGCTATATCAACCAGATGGACGGAACTCAGTTCCCTAAGCTTGCTTACCTGGCTAAGGAAATTCGTAAGTGGTGCGAGCAACGAGATTTATGGATTTCAGCGTCATACATCAGATCGGCTGACAATGTTGAAGCTGATAGAGCATAGAGGATTATCTCACAGGAAACAGAGTGGACTCTTTCCCAAGACACTTTCAGGAAAATTAACAGTATTTTTGGAGACTTCAACATTTACCTTTTTGCCTCAAATGTCAATGCAACATGTTCTCGTTTTATTTTATGTTCTCCAGATCCAGAAGCTGAAAGAGTCGACTCGTTTACACGCTCTTGGGAAAACAAAACTGTTATGCTTTTCCTCCTTTTCCGTGAGCACTGAGAAACTTGAAAAAATAAAGGTTGACAAAACAGAAGGGACTGTAGTTCTCGCGTTTTGGGCTTCTCAAGCCTGGTTCCCATTGATCAACCAATTGCGAACATCATAACCAATTATTCTCGGGCCAAATAAGAAATTGCTCTCTTCTCCTTTAAGCGAATTCCAGCCACTGTGGAGAAGCCTTACCCTGGTTTTAGCCAAACTATTGGGCAAGCATACACCTTTGCATCAGAGAGAATCTCCACTCCATCCTTGCCGGTTATCTTGGCGTCTCTCGCTTCCGCGACTTTGAAGCAATACGCGAGGCCAATTAGGCTGTGGTGGGAATTCTGGCAGAAGAAGGAAATTTCGCCCTTCGAACCCCCAACATCGCCACTACTGGAGTTTCTTACCCTCTTGTTGGAAGGAATAAATGCATATGGGACACTCAACTCGTATCGATCTGCTATCGCGTTAACTGTCAACCGGGATATTGAGAACGATCCCATAATTAAAAGATTTTGCAAGGGCGCGTCCAATTTAAAGCCTCAGAGTCCACGATATGATTTTATATGGCACCCAACCGCAGCACTTACTCACTTAAAATTGCTTTATCTTAACGGCAAAATTTCGCTCAAAGATCTTTCATTCAAGCTGGTCACATTATTGGCCCTTGCAACAGCTCAAAGACAACAAACAATGACACTGATGAAGTTAAGTAACATTGTACAACAAGAGGACGCTATTCACATTAAAATAACTGACGGAGTCAAAGCTTCAGGCGTCAACAGAAAACAGCCCTTATTGACTCTACCGTTTTTCAAGGACCAACCAGCTCTGTGCGTTGCTTCGACGCTTTAGAACTACATCGAGAGAACGTCCAAAATAAGACCAGATTGTACAGATCAAATATTCTTCTTGAGAAAGCCTCATGAGCCCTGCTCTGCCCAGACTTTGAGTACATAAATAAGGACGATCCTCTCGAAAAGCGGGATAGACACCAAAGTTTTCGCGTCTTAGAGCATTAAACATGCCGATACATCTGCGGCTTAACGCAACGGCGTTTCCCTCGAATTTCGTTAAAAGGTTTTAATCTGAAGGCGATATGATTCTTATTACGCTAAGAAACTTAGTTTTGTATTTTTCTTTCCCATACTGATACGATTGTGATCAGTTTTTTCTGTAGTCTATTTTCTTGTCCAATTATAAAGATCGCTATGTCTTAACTTTTACTTTGATAATGAATATATCTTGTAAGTTTGATTCTTGCTAAATAACTTTTGTGACCAGGAGAATTCTTTTTTCTCACAAACAAATTTTCTACTTTTTCTTGGAAACAATGACAGATACGAAAAAATGTTAAGATAAAAGTTTGCACGTCTAAAAAAGTTATATGAAAAATGTCTCCTGTTCTTTTGCGTTATCTTCTATCACTAACGAAAAAAATTCAAAAATTACATTTTTTGGAAAAAAATTCTCCCCGCCTCAAAAATTGTTCAGCCCGCATGATCCTTTGCATATGGACGTACAAATTTTTTAATTGAATTACTACAAGCGCAATGATAATGTCAAAAATTTAAATATTTTTTAAAAATTAAAAAATTGTATTTTTCGACTTGACACTATAAGAAAAAAACATTTAATTTAGTTTTTAATTTAAAATTCAAAGATTTAATCTTTCGAAATTCTAATCCGAAATTGTACAATTAAAAATCAATTCAAAAGGAAAAACAGATATTTTGTAATTCAGTATCGAGTAAAATAATTTATAGATAAGACAGTTAAACCTCATCGTTATAAGACAGACCGCGCACTGACATTTTACAAAATTAAATAAATTATCGGAAACTATTTTATAATGTTTTCTCTTTTATCATAATATCAGTTGAGATAATTATTATAAATGAACATAGTGAATAACTCCACTTTATACTTCAATACTGTTCTTTTTGTTTTGTACAAAATTTTCAGAATTTAAAAATATTCTGAAGAATTATATATGAAAAGAATACTTTTTTTACATTATTTCTACTGTGGAATTTTCTGCTTATGATATTTCGACATATCATTTTTTGAACCAATAATGAAAAAATAATTTGTAATAAAATTTGAGTTCAAATTAATTTCCAATTTTAACGTAGTAATAATTTTTTCAACCTTTTCACATTGATATTTGTAAAAATTACTACCATTTCATGAAAAAAAAAATATTTTCTAATTTTTTTTCAGATTTTCAACAACAATAAAATCTACCATACTACTATGATATCGCGATCTTTGATATTACAGGGATCACAGCGTAAAAGGAGCTCAAAAAAGGGGAAATAGGGTGGTTTTCGCACGAAAAAGGGGAAAATAGGGGAAAGATTAAACATTTATTTTCATATGTCGAAAAGAACAAACAACCTTTTCGTAAGAAATGTTACATTTTTAAATAACTTTGAATGATTTTTCAATGATTTCTGCCATTAAAGATTTATTTTTAAAAATTGGATATACTTAGATCGTTGGAAACCCATCCAGAGTGAAATAAAAAAGTCCGGGAAAAAATAAATTAGTTAAATACACAATTTTGATATGTTTGACATCGTTCTCATAAATATTTCTTTCCAAGATTTGTCATTTCATCCTTACTATAATTAATACTTTCAATCTAAATTTAAAACAATTGAAATCAGTTAATATCTTCTGTTCTCTTTCTTAAATTTACAATTAAACAATTTTTTTTGATTAAAAAAAAAATTTGCCTTATTGAAAACTTTTGGAAAATATACAAAAACATGTTTTTTGGATTGATTCGAACCTGAAATTGAGTCACCTTGAACCAAAGAAACATGTTATTATTTTTTATCCATGGGAAACATTTTTTTCGTGGTGTTTATAACGTTCGAAAATCGCAAAAAAATATATGAAATCCCAAAAATCCTAATTCACGACCAACATTTTTTTCCGAAAAATAAAAATAAAAAAATGTTTCTTTGGTTCAAGCTGAATAAATTTCAGTTCCGACATATTCAACTTTTTTTTAAATGTGTGAATATGACTCAATCAAAAAAAAACATGTTTTTGCATATTTTCAAAAAAATTGTAACTGAGCAAGAAATTTATTTTTAACTTTCGCAATTTTAAATTTTCAATGAGTAAGATAATTTTTGAACAAAATAGTTGAATTTTTGAATTAAGAACAACAGTTTTTAACCAAAAATCGAATAGTTACATTTTCGTTTCAAAAAATTAATTTTCAATTGAAAAAACTGAATTTTCTCCCAAATTGTTGAATTTTCTACAATGCAGTTGATTTTTCAACACGAAAACAGTTGAATCGAATCATTAACCCAAAAACACAAATTTTCAACAAGAGTTGAGTTTTCAACCAAAAAAGATTTTTTAGCCAATGAAGAAAAAAAATTGTATTCAAAATCTCGAATTTTAAAGCAAAAAGGTGATTTTTCTACAAAAAAAGGACGAATTCTTAACAGATTACATAAATTTTTAACCAAATATTTGAATTTTCAAAATAAAAAAGATCAACTTTGAACGAAAAATGGAATTGCTACATTTTCATTTCAAGAAACTAATTTTCAAATGAAAAAACCAATTTTCTACCTATTTACTGAATTTTCGTGCCAAAAAAACTACTTTCTATAATACACTCGAATTTTTAACTCAAAAATATAAGCTTTCAATACAAAAAATAATTTTCAATCAAACATTGCAATTTTCAGTTTGAAAAAGTGCATTTTTAACAAAGTAGTTTGATTTTCAACCAAAAAGACAGCTTTTCAACAAAATAAATATATTTTCAACCAAATAGTTACATTTTTAACCAACTTTCTGCCAAAAAATATAACTTTTGAACGAAATTTGAACATGCAACCAAATAGTTGAATTTCCAACTAAAAAAGATCAATTTTCAAACACAAATGGAATAGTTCAATTGTGAGTTTAAAAAAATTAATTTTCAACAAAAAAAAGTTTCAACAATAGTTAAATTTTCAAGTAAAAATTTAAAAAAATTAAAAATAGCTCAAGTTAGAACATTTAAAATTCCAGTTGATGAGTTTGGAATATTCCATTTTTTAATTAGGTATTTAACTTTGTACATTTCAACTAAAATGTATTAGTCTTCTAATACTTATTTAAAAAATAATATATATTTTGTAACTGTTCCAATTTTATATTGGATAATAACTTCTGTCGGCAGTTTTCACATTTTCAACTTGCTTTAAAATGTTTCATCTTCCATTTTGTTTAAGAGTATTTATTTGTAATGGTCTGAACTTGAAACGTGTACCTTATTTATTCATAAATAATTTATTTAAGTGCTATAATTGCTTTAATTATTATTCAATAATGGGTACAATTTCAAATATCGTATATTTAAAGAGAAAAGGGGAAAAGGGGGAAGGTTTTTGAGAATAGGGGGGAAAAATGAAATTTCAAGAAAAAAGGGGAAACTAAGAAAAACAGGGGAAGACTGTGCACCCTGATATCAGTTTCTCGGAACCGAATATTTTTTGTTTGTTTTGAACAGTTTTTATTCTAATTCAGCATCCCCATATCTCATGAGAAAAATTTTATTTGTGCAAAAAATTTAAATTTAAATCACAATTCAACGTTTGTCTCATCTTAAAATAGTGATTTCGATTTTGCATTTGATATATTATTACGATGTTTAAACTATTTTTTATTTATATATCAGTTATGTAAATGAATGTTGCGTTTTAAATAAAGTGAGATGATAATAAAACAAAATCAAAATTCCAAAACTTTCATTCGAAAACATTTTTTCAAGCCTTAATTTTCAATAATACAAAATATATACTTTTTAAAAAATGTAATTCAATTCATTTTATAATAATATACATATAAATTACTAATAATATATTTACTGTGTGAGTTAATACTTCTAAGCAAAATATTTTTCCCAAGCTCGTTACAAAATATTAGAAATCATCAGTAAGAGATTAATTAAAAAAATTTTAAGTAATTATTTATTATAATTTCTTAGCTGGCCACGTTTTTCTCAGAGAAACCGCTTGACCGAGAGTTTGTCAGAAAGATCTAAGCGGTTCCGTAGCTCACTTGACTAACACTTGCGCTAGATTTAGGTTTTAGGACAGGTTTTAGGTAGTTAGGTAGGGTTCGATTCCCCAGCGGGGGCGATTTTTCAAAGCGTTTAAGCGTGCGATCATATGTGTAAGTCTCTGTGCGTGCAATTGTGTAAGAATAATCGTAAATTAAGTGCAGTAATAATCATATATAAAATAATTTTTTCCTTTTCAAATCGATCGACGTATAGCATTTTCAAAATTCAAAAGAACAAACGAAAATGAAAATTTTAAGCCAAACAACGCCTTATATAAAAAAAGCCACAAGGAGAAAAACGTTGCTTTTGAAAGATTTACAAGATTATCATAAGAACTTTTTGAATTTCCCAGTCAGCTTTTGGTAAATCCAATATTTAAACGCAATGATATGTTAAAAATAATTCCGCGTTTTAGTACATTGCTCATTATTACATTCTCGAACTATTTACCAATTGTTTAAACAATTTTAATTTGTGTAAAACTTTGTTTCTTCTTCTAAGATAAGTCACGAAATTAATGTATTTTCTAGGCGTTATGCGTCCATTAATCAATGATAACAATTAATTTATTTGAGACTCAATATGCATTGTATATGAAAACAATAACATTTATATTAAGTTCAATATACAAATTTATATTTAATTTCATTTACATGTGTATAAAGTCATTTGCATATAACTTTAACAACATAGTCAAATTTGCAACAAAATAATAAATTGTCTACCCAGAAAGATGAATTTTCAACGAAATATATGAATTTCCTACCAAATAGTTGATTTTTCAACATATAAAGGATAATACCCAGGCGGAAATATTATATTTAGCTTATATATATTGTGAAGTATTATATATAATATTAATTTGTTTTATATAAAAAATGTATAAAACAAATGAATATTATATATAATACTTCACACTATATATAAATTATATATAATATTTCCGCCTGGGTACATTCAATGAAAAATGGAATAGTTAAATTTTCAGATAAAAAAATTCATTTTTAATTCAAAAAAAGAATTTTCAACAAAATAGTTAAATTCTCAACCAACGAGGTGAATCTTACAAATAAAATGAATTATTAACAAAGTAGTTCAACTTTCAATTAAGTAGTTGGACTTTTCACCAATAAATAGATTTTTAATTGAATAGTTTTTCAAGCGAATTTTCAACAAAATACCAAAAGCAGTTGAATTTTAAACTTGAATATTTTAATTTTTAATAAAAATGTTAATTTACAACCAAATCATTAAATTTTCAACTAAAATTATGAATCTTCAACAGCAACAATTATTTTTTTTACAAATTCGTTTCACTTCAAACCAGGGAGTTGAATTTTATTCAACCAAAAAAGATCTATTCTCAACGAAAAATATAATAGTTGATATTTCAACGAAGAATGATTTCAACTTAAATTGAAGTTAAAATAGTAAAAATAGACCTTAAAGAAGAATAAAAAGAATAAATATCAACAAAATATTTGAATTTTTAAACAAAGATATACATTTTTGTCGAAAATGATTATTCTTCAACAAAAAAATGATTACAAACAATAGTTATAAATTTCAGAAAAAAACCGCAACTTTTTAGTATTATTAAAATTGAATGGTATTAACAATAATAATAAATTGTTTAAACAATCAATTTTGTCAACTTCAATTAATTATTTAACTCACTATAATTTAAAATTGGACAAAAAGCGAAAAGTTTTTTCAGAAACTGCGATTTTCTAGCATTATTCTTATAAAATATTATAACAATTAATAATAAATTGTGTAAAGATTCATGTTTGTTACCACTAATTAAGCATTACCTCTCTCTAATTCAAAATTGGCCAAAAGGTGGAAAATTTTTTTAAAAACCATGACTTTTTATCTCTATTTTAAGAGATAATTGCTGAAAACAATAATAAATTGTTCAAACAATTTATATATACATCTAATTATTAGTATAAAGTATCATTTTCTTACAAACTATTTGCATTTAAAAAACGCAAAAAAATCATAATTAGCGCCAAAAACTTGCAAACTCCATTTTTGCCCTTATGGTTTTTTTTAACCCTATCAAATACACTTATGGGGGTGATATTTAAAAAGTAATGTTTTCTTTGTGAGGGGCTTACGGGGGCTTAGGGGCTTACGCCACGTCTAAATATCATTTTTTCTTTAAATGGATTGATTTTTCTGCGGATTCGAACGAATTTCCGTGCGATATGCATGAAAATTCGAGAAAAAAGTTTTGGACTACCCTTATGAATTTACGATATTGCATTCAATCGATTTCAATGAAATAGTTTTTTTTTTTACTGGGGATCAATACTTGATTTTTCTTTTGCCATAAACAATCCCGTGGGAAAACTCAAACATATCCTTATATTAATAAAAGGAGATTGGTCGAACCTGATTGGCCAATTAAGTCTTTTTTAAGAAACCCGCGTGAACGGGATGCCAAATCAGATTTTTATTATATCAATTGTCCCTATTGATGTTATTAGGGTGTTTTAAGATTTCGATTGCTTCTCTATGTTTCATTTGAAAAA
>CAKNYM010048688.1:91138-103224 GCA_932195095.1 Andricus curvator
TTGATGTTATAAGGGTGTTTTAGGATTTCGATTGCTTCTCTATGTTTTCTTGGAAAAATATTGTGTGCTTTTGCCATATTTAATCAGCTTTCAGAAAAACTCATTCTGTCCGCATCATTTTTCAAAGTTTTTGGGCGTCATATTGGAGCCGCTATTTTATTTTTTTAAATTTGGATTTGAAACTAGCTGTTAAAAGAGCCCTGTTAAATAATTTTTTTTTAGGTCGGATCATTTTTTCGAGTGTTCGAGCACAACATTGGCGCAGCCATATTGTTTTTGAAAATTTTGATTTTAAATTTAAACTTAACTGCGAACAATTAAAGATTCGTGGAAAATTACTTATTTGATTATTTAAAATATTTAATAATTTGATGGTAGGAAATATTGTGAAACTTATAAAGTGCCTACTTCACCTCTACAAACATTCCATATTTACAAGTTATTTGATCAGATTATAGAAAAATGAAACTCATTTACACACGCAATCTCTTTTACCGTACATTATTGACACAAAACTCTTCTGATTTCGCATAACCTGAAGTAAAAAGAAAAACACTTAATATTTGTCAATTTAAAATTTAAAATAACTAGAACAATGTGCGCGCTATGCGCGCAATAATTACCCTTTCTTTATTTTGATATAAAAATTTTATTTTTAACCTTCAAGATTAAGAAAAATGTCCCATTATTTATGTTCATGTTTGAACTGAGAAAAATTCCAGATTATTGTTAAATAACAATCAAAATGTTATTTTTACAATAAAAGAAAAATAACCATTGTTACACATTTTCATTGCACTATTTACATTTGAATAATAATTTTGAAAACCAAAACTTACCACAACTGGTTAATCTTTGCTAGTTCTATTAAAAATGATCATTTTAAAATATGAATACATTTTAGAAAAACAGAAAAATGTGGAATATACAAGGTATTCATATAAGATCTTGCTCAAATCATTCTGTCAATTTTTTATTGGTTCCGGGATTTTTGTCCCAATTAATACAAAAATCAACTTTTTTTGTGAAATTTTGGTTGTAAATTAACTTTTTGAATTGAAAATTTCACTATTCCATGTTTTATTTAACATTTATATTCAAAAATCAGCTACTTGGTTGAAAATTTCTGTATTTTTTTGAAACTTTGTCTTTTATGGTAGAATATCTTAATCTTCTTGGTGACTAATCCACTTTTTTTGTGGAAAATTCATTTATTTTTTTAAAAATTGATGTTTTTTGGTAGAAAATTAATCTTTTTGGTTGACAATTAATTTTTTGTCTCAACATTAGATTTTTTACTCAAAATTTAACTATTCCCTTTTTTTGCCAAAAATTCATTTGTTCGGTACAAAATTTAACTATTTTGTTGAAAATTTGTTGTTTTCTTTTGGTACAAAATCCTTTCTTGCAATTGCAAAATCAACTATTGAGTTAAAAACTCATTTATTTTTTAAGATTCATTATTTTAGTTGAAAAATCATTTTTTGGCTTAAAAATCTAACTACATTGTTGAAAATTCGTTTCTTTTTGTGAAACTGAATTTTTCTAATTTCTTCACTTGAAAATTCAGCTATTAAGATGAAAATTTATATATTTTTTAGCAAAATAAATGAATATGCAACCAGAATGGTGAATTAGACACCAAGAAGATTAATATTCTGGACTAATTAACCTTTTTGGTTGAAAATTCCTTTACAAATTTAAAATTTGTTTTAAAATTCATGTATTTAAAAAAAATTAATATTCTTGGTTGAAAATTCATTTTTTGTGATTGAAAATTAGTTTTTAAAATTAAAAACTAATTTTTTAACTGAAAATTTAACTGTTATATTTTTCGTCGGAAATTTATATTTTTTGATAGACATTTAATCTTCTTGGTTGAAAATTCATTTATTTTGTTGAAAATGTATCTTTTTTGGTAGAAAATTCATCTTTTGGGTTGAAGATTCATTTCGTTGGTTAAATATTCATTATTTTAGTTAAAAATAAATTTCTTCAGTTAAAAATGTAACTATTTTGTTGAAAATTAGTTTTTTTTGTTGAAAATGAATTTTTTACTGAAAATGTGGCTATTCCATTTTTGTTAGAAAATGGATGTTTTAAAGTTGAAAATTCACTTCTCGTCTTTTTTTTTGGGTCGAAAATTCAATTATTTTGATGGAAAATGCATATTTTTGGTTTGAAAATTCAACTTTTTGTGAAAAATTCATTTGTATTATTGTGTTGAATTTTTAAAAACTTTTTATGGGGTTAGCTTGAGTTCTTTGTAATTATTAGTTTTTTACAAATCTCTGACCGCTTTCAACATGATTCAAATTCTAGATTTTGTAAAAATTTTATAATCTGTTTACTATTCGATTTTTAAGCAAAAAAGATTGAATTTTTACCCAAAAGATATGAATTTTCAAAAAAAAAATAGATTCGCAACCAAGGAGATTAATTTTTTGCCAAAAAAGATGATTTCTCAACGAAAAATGTAATAGTTGATGTTTCAACCAAGAATTATTTTAACAGGGTGTCTACTATATCTGAAAAACCTGGAATTGTCACGAAATTTATATATATATATTTTTTGTTATGGTTTTTGATTTTGAAAGCGGCGTAATTTCTGTATAACCAGGGGAGAGGGCATGGACTTTGGGGGGGGGGGGGGGGTTGAGTAAATGCAGTAATTACCGAAGGCCTTTTTTATCGAATTCATGAATCAAGTTTAAAATCGGGTAATTTTGTGTTTCTTGGTACACCTAAAATAATTGTAAAGATGATACTTGTATTAATTTATTCTGCACTTACCAATCGAATTAAGAAGAACCAAGGCGGTGGAAAACAAAGAAAGGATTCTAATTTTTTTCATATGGATGAACAATTGAAAATCTAAGAATGTTGGCAACATCTTGACTAACGACCATTCCGATGTTTCGGGTATATATACTACTTCGGGATATTTGTATTTTCCCCTTTCTGAGCATAGATCGTAACCCAGATGGATCTTATTGGCGGGGCTCAACGAGATGACAAATTTCAGTCAACATCACGTTATTTATTTAATCATTAATTCTCCGCACGTGTTTCACCTTCAAACTTCAGAAACCGGATAGAGACTGAAAAACAAATTTTGTTGATTGGGAAAAAATTAATTTAAGATTGAAGCCTGCTTTCTTTTGAATAATTTTATGCACCGAAATTAGAGCATGAATAAAATTCAGAAATCAAAATTGGATTTTGGATTTCTTCAAATCTCGAGACCCCCTGGATAAAAAAAAACGTTTTACGATAGTGTCTGTCTGTCGGTGTCGTCCGTATACTGGATAACTTTTTAATGACTATGCGGATTGGATGGTGCTTTGGCGTAAATTTTAAGGGTGTGAAAAGAAAGGACGAGTTCTTTAGCCAGCTATTTTGGATGAAAATTCAAAAAGTTAGAGCATTTTGAAAATTTTTGTGAGGTGACAGTTCATTAATGTAAGCAGACATAATTGTTTAAACACTTTATTATTAATCAGGGTGGCGACTTGACCGGGAAACCGGGAAAGACCGGAAAATGACCTGGAATTTTATTGACCGGGAAAAAACCGGGAAATGACCTGGAATTTTATTGACCGGGAAAAACCCGGGAAAGACCGGGAAATGACCTGGAATTTTATTGACCGGGAAAAGACCGGGAAATGACCTGGAATTTTATTGACCGGAGGAAAAACCGGGAAATGACCTGGAATTTTATTGACCGGGAAAAAACCGGGAAAAAACCGGGAAATGACCTGGAATTTTATTGACCGAAAAAAAAACCGGGAAAGACCGGGAAATGACCTGGAATTTTATTGACCGGAAAAACCCGGGAAAGACCGGGAAATGACCTGGAATTTTATTGACCGGGAATTTAATTTAAAAACCGGCAATTTACTTCTGATCATTGCAAAATTCAAGAAATATAATTTCACTTGGAACAGGGAATGTTTTACATGGAATGGGAATTTTTTAAAGGAATTATAATTCGGATTTAGAAGAAAGGAATTTTGAAAAATCCCTCTTCCAAGTCAGAATTCGTCACAATTTGAAAGTTTTATCTGTTCCATTCTGAGTTGAAAATTAAAATTTTTAAGTTCGGAATTCCACAATTTTGATAAAAATTTGTCTTTTTAATTGCAAATTTAACTATTCCGATAAAAATTCATGTATTTTGTTAAAAAATCGATTTTTTTGTTGGTAACAAATTATCTTATTTTTCTTTGAAAGTTAATCTTCTTGTTTAAAAATTCTTCTTTTCGGTTAAGCTCTTTTGTTAAAAATTAATTTTTTTTTTAGTTGAAAATCCATCGTTTTAATTAAAAATTCATTTCTTTGGTTGAAAAATGAGCTGTTTGATTGAAAATTTGTTTTTTCTTTGGATGTTTTTTGGTTGAAAATTATTATTTTTTTCAACTGAAAATGTAACTATTAATTCAGTTGAATATTTCATAATTTTAGTTCAAAATTCATGTCTTTGGTTGAACATTCATTTTTGACTAAAAATTTGATTATTCAATTTTTGGTTGACAAATTATCTTTGTTAGTTGAAAATTCGTCTTTTTTGGTAGAAATTAATCTTCTTGGTTGAAAATTAATCTTTTTGGTTTGAAATTCAACTATTGCAGTTAAATATTTACAATTTTATTTGAAAATTCATCACTTTGTTTGAAATTGTAACTATTATTTTGAAAGTTAGTTTTTGTTAAAAGTTAGTTTTTTTTTGTTGAAACTAATTTTTTTAACTGAAAACTTAACTTATTCCAATTGAAAATTCCATAGCTGTTGTTGAAAATTCATCTGTTTGGTTAAACATTAATTTTTTTAACTTGAAATTTAATTATTAAAGTTTTGGTTGACAATTTATCTTTTTTTAGTAAAAATTAATTTTTTGGTTTGAAAATTGAACTATTTCAGTTAAAGATTCATTGTTTTAGTTGAAAACTCTTATGTTTGGTTTACAAATAATTTTTTAAACTAAAAATGTTACTATTCCATTTTCGATTGAAAATTATTATTTTTTCAGTTCAAAATTTAACTATTTGGTTGAAAATTTGTCTTCTTTTATTAAAACTTCAAACCTTCTTTTAAAAGTTAATGTATTTGGTTGAAAAATTGTATTTTTGGGTAGAAAATTAATCTTTTTATTCAAAATATAATCTTCTTTAAAAATTCGTCTTTTTGGTTGAAAATTCAACTGTTCCAGATAAAGATTCATAATTTGATTTGAAAATTCATCACTTTGGTTGAAAATTTAACTATTTTGTTGAAAATCCGTTTCTTTTGTTGAAAATTAATTTTTTCAACTGAAAGTTTAACTATTCCATTTTTTTTTTAAATTGATATTTTTTAGTGGAAAATTTAAGTATTTTTTTCCAAATTCATTTATTTTGCAACGTTTTGCTCCAGTTGTGTTAAAAGATGTTTAGAACGAACGTCATGAATTAAAATAAATGTTTGCGTTTTGCGGCAAATATAAATATGTTACTTTGAGTTGACCGGGAAAATTGAAAACCTTGACCGGGGAAAACCGGGAAATGACCGGGAATTTGAAATCGTCCGCCGAATCGCCACCCTTTTAATGTTAATAATATTCTATTTGCTTAATTGTAGAAAGTTGTGGTTTTTTTCTGAAATTTTTAAGTCTATTTTTCACTTGGAGTGACTCAATAATTAATTAAATTGAGCAAAAATAATTATTTAAACAAACAAAATAGTTGTTTATTAAATTTATTATTGTTTATAATCATCTTCTCTTAGATAGGTGCTAGAAAGTTGCAGTTTTTCTGAAATGTTTAACTTTGCTTTGCCTTCTTAGTTATGAACAAGTAATAAATAAACATTAGAGAGAAATATATTTTAAATAATTTCTCTCGTTTTTGTGAATATATTTTGCTAGAGAAGGGGCTGATATTAAAATATGTGCAATTTCAAAATTTTTTTTACGCTTTGCAATAAACTTCCTGTTGTCATTAAAAACAAAATTTTCACAAGTCATTTACTAGTCCTCCCACCTACTCCTAATTATTCCAATCTTTGCTTTTGTCTCTTGTGTAAGATAGCTTTTTTGTTTAAATTAAGTTTTTTTAAACATTGGGAAAAGAGCAAAAATAAATCACTTCAAAAAATACAATATGATTTAAAAAAAGATCCTTGTTGAATTTCACTTATTATTTCTTCATAACTAAAAAGTCAAAGCAAAACTAAAGATTTCAGAAAAAAGCAACTTTCTAGTATTACTCTGACAGAAGATAGTTATAAACGATAATCAATTGTTTAAATAAGCATGTTTGTTAACTTGCATTAATTATTACTTTACTAAATAAAAAGTCGGTAAAAAGTTAAATATCTCAGAAGAAACCGCAATTATCTAGCATTATTAAAGAAGAAAATAGTTACAAACAATAGTTGTAAATTTCAGAAAAAAACCGCAACTTTCTAGTATTATTCAAATTGAATGGTATTACAAATAATAATAAAGTGCTCAAACAATCAATTTTTTTAACTTTAATTAATTATTTAACTGACTATAATTTAAACTTGGACAAAAAGTGGAAAGTTTTTTTAAAAACCGCGACTTTCTATCTCCAATTCTGAAAGAGAATTGCTGAAAATAATAATAAATTCTACCTTTAAGTCAAAAGAGCCCTGCTAAATAATTTTTTTGAAGGTCAGATCATTCTTTCAAGTGTTCGAGCGCAACATTAGCGCTGCCATATTGTTTTTGAAAATTTGGATTTTAAATTTAAACTCAACTGCGAGCAACTAAAGATTCGTGGAAAATTACTTATTCGATTATTTGAAATATTTAATAATTTGATAGTAGGAAATATTGTGAAACTTTTAAACAGCCTACTTCACCTCCACAAACATTCCATATTTACAAGTTATTTCATCAGATTATAGAAAAATGAAACTCATTCACACACGCAATCTCTTTTACCGTACAGTATTGACACAAAACTCTTCTGATTTCGCATCACCTGAAGTACATAAAAACATAAAACATATAAGCAACATATAATTTAAATACGCTTTATTTTACCATGGCTTCAAATCTAAGAACTTGAAATTTAAAATTATTCAATCTTTAGGAATGGGAAAATTTTAAATAGAAAAAGTCCTACACGGAAAAAAGTGGATCGTTGAAAAAACTCTGTGAACCAGCAGCTTTCAAATAAAAATTGAATAACTTTGGCTTTCATCTTGAAAGAAATGAAAATTTTAATTGTCTCTCATCAGCAGATTTTATCAGTTATTTGAATTTTAAGTAAAACGTTGTTTTTTTAACGAGAAGAAAGCCAGGAAATGATCATGATTTTTTTTTTAGATTTGAGTTTTCATCCTAAAATATACATATTTTTATGTACTTAGCTAATGAGAACAAACATCTCGCTTGATACACTTTGCTCGATATTTTGAAATAAGTCAAAAAATTTTGTGTGATAACTAAAGTGTTGATTTGGTTAGATCATGACGCAAACAGCGTGCCAAAAATCAATATTTAAATTATTACAAAAGTTGCAGGAAATTTTTTAGAGCGATAAAGTTTTTTTCAGGCGACTTCGCGTCTTTCAAAATACATGTGTTTGTCATGTAAAAACAAAAGAAAGTTAAACCGATATTTGTGTAAAGTTTATCCTTTGAAGTTAATTTTTGTTGCAATGAATCTTTCGTCGGAAATCGATGTAAAGTTTATTTTCTGTTTTTTCTGTGTTGTTTAATATTTATGAATAATTTCATCAAGATTCATGTACATGACAAATAGGAGAAAATTGGAATTTAAATAATAATTTCAATAATAATGTGTGAAAATATAACAATATATAATATAATATGTTCAATAAAATGTATACTTCTACGGCACAAAATAGGAAATCCTTGATAATAAGTCTTTTTTTCTCGATCCAACGTTATCTCTTCCAAGGCTTTAATTTTTTCTTGACTTTAGAATCATTCAAAATTATAACTAAAATGATAAATTGAAACTGAATAAAAGTTTCATTTTCTTTTTAATCATTTAAAAATTTGTTGAATCCAAAAAAAAACTTTGATTTAAATTCTTAGATTTATATCTATTTAAAAAAAAATTATTTATTCGTTTATTTGTTTTGAGGTTACATAAAATTAATTTTCTTAAGATTCTTGAGGAAATTTAAAAAGATTTTTGAGGACCTCAAATATGTATAATCAAAATTTCCACAAAAATTTTTTTATTTTAAATAAAAAACAGTTGACCTTATCCAGAGAAGATAAACTTTTAACAAAATAGTTAAATCCCTAATCAAAAAGATTAATTTTCAACGGAATAGTTGGATTTTCAAGCAAAAAGGATTGCATTTTTACCCAAAAATACGAATTATCTACAAAATACTTTCTACCAAGGAGAATTATTATTTTTCTGACAAAAAAAAATAATTTTTCAAGCAATAGTTACATTTTCAACCAAGAAAGATGATTTCTCAACGGATAATGTAATATTTGATATTTCAGTCAAGAATGATTTTAACAGGGTGTCTACCAAACCTGAAAAACCTGAAAATGCCAGGGAATTTTTTTTTAAAGCCGGGGCATTTTTCAAGAGCGTTCTTAATTATTAAGAAAATTAAATTATGAAAATGAATAACAATTATTTTTCATTTGTAAAAGTTGCTTTATATTACCATATTTAACTATTTTGTTGAAAATTTGTTCTACAGTTTGTTTGCAATTTTTTCTCTCTCTTGACTGAAAAATCTTTCTTTGTTCAGAATTCATATTTTTTGGAATGAAAATTAAATCACTTGGTTGAAAGTTAAAACTCTTTTGTTGAAAATTAATTTTTTTCATTGAAGATTCATCATTTTAATTTGAAATTCATCTCTTTGACTGAAAAATTCTTTTTAATTATTCATTCTTTTAAGTAAAAATTTAACTATTTAATTTTTGGTTGAAAAATTATCTTTTTCAGTAGAAAATCCGTCTTTTCTGGTATAAATTAATCTTCGGTTATTCTAGTCGAAGATTCGACATTTCATTTGAAAAATTTTTTTTGGTTCAAAATTCAACTATTCCAGTTAGAGATTCATCATTTTAGTTGAAAATTCATCACTTTGTTTGGAAATGTAAATATATTTTTTCAAATTACTTTTTTTTGGTTTCAAACTATTTTGTTTTTGGACTTGGTTTGGTGGCGTGGAAGTGTGCGGACGCGTGTCCATATCGTCGGAAGTATTTATAAAGAATTATGGTGACTGTATACGAATATATGGTGTGAGTGGTAATTATTAAGTGCAATAAAGGTAGGCTGATAAGTGAGATTAAAAAGTGACGTTTAAAAAGGTATTTGTATTTTATTATTGACGATATATGTTAGGGGTTTAAATTTATAGGTTAGATCGAAAAAATAATTAAGATGGCAGAAAACGAGGGAGACAAGGAACTGGTCACGAAGTTAGGTGCGATAGCTACAGATGGCGCAAAGTATAATAGAAAGACCGATATCGATAGACACAAGACTGACAGAACTGAAACGACTGAAACTAACCTAGAAAAGACAGACGAGACGAAAAAACGGGGTAGAGGGAAACCACCAAAAGAAGAAAAATTACTAAGAGAAGCTCAAAATAACAAAAAGATAGAAGAGATATTCATAGTTTCGGAAAAAACAGGGACAGAATCAACAATCCAGAATGCAAGTCAAAATGCAATAAATGCATTAAGAACAGATCAGGCAAAACAGGAACAGGAAATTTTAGAATAGGACAAAAACAAATTTGATTTACCAAACTCAGTGTTAGAGAGTGGGAATTGGGAATCAGCTATAAAATATCTCTGGAATCACCTGCAGGAAACAAAATTTGAGAACAGTCAAATGAAATTACAATTAGAGAAGGAAAAGGATGAACAGATTTAAGACGTAAATTAGTTGAAATTAACACCATCGTAGGGACCAAAGAGAATAACCAGATTATAGAGGAGACAATTGACGCAAAAGTAGTGGATATTGAAAATAAAATAAGAAAGGAAAATTACTTAATTCAAGCGGGGGAATCAACTGTCAATAGGAGAAAGGCGGAGTACACATACAATAGAGACTTTTTGGAAATAAAAAGAGCAGTTGAAGCTCAGGAGAAAAGGGAAAGGAATAACAATGTGGTGATAAGAGGTCTACACATAGAAGGTGCTGACAAAACAGCAGAGGTAAAGGCGTTGTTTAAAAAAGAACTAGACACAGAAGTGGAAATTCCCTGGGCCACAGCAGTAGGATTTAGTGAAAAGAAAACAATAATAGCGAAAATAGGTAGCTGGGAAGAAAAGCTATCAATCATGGAAAGAAAAAAAGTATTAAGTGGTAAGAAGATTTTCATCGATCATGATCTCACCAGAGAAGAAAGGAGAATACAAAAAGAAATAGTAGACATAGCCAAGACTGAAAGAGAACAGGGTAAAGAGGTAAAGATAGGATACCAAAAATTGAGGGTTAACCAAGTTTGGATAAGTTGGAGGGACCTGGAGAAGAGCAAGAGAAGGGAAGATGCAAATTTTCAGTAGTCCCAACGACCTTGAACAAAGAACAAAGACTTGGAACGAGAGCAGGGGGGTACAAATATCTTTTTTGTAATGTAGCTGATGTCAGGAACAAAGATAAGGACTTCTGGAAGTGTGTAGAAAGTTTCGATTATGTCGGATTAACAGAAACTTGGATTGAGGAGGAAGATTGGGCGAGATTCAGGCAACTGTTACCTAAGGGGTTTAATTGGGTATGCCAATTTACTACGAGAGAAAACAAGAAAGGAAGAGCAAGTGGAGGTATCATTACAGGAACAAGGAGAGAAATAATAGAAATAGAAGGAGCAGCAAAGGATTTCAAAGGAGCCCTTGCCAGCAAAATCACTCTAGGAAACAAAACATGGAACATATGGACAATGCAGGGTTTGTATAAAAAGTATCGGGAAAAGTTTCATAAAAATAGATTTATTTCAGATGGTGGGTTTCCTATCACCACTACGTAGCGCGTCCTCAGGTTGCGAATAGAGGAACGGCCCGTAAGGCTAAACAGCCCTTAAGGTTAACTGCGAATTCAAGAATAAGCAGTCGCGGACAGCCGATAGGAACCAGTCGTGAGTGTGATGAGCTTAGCACTAGTAGAAAATAGGTACACGACAACCGTGGCTTGGGGGGACTCACCCATTCGCCGTCATACGCAATGGGTGGGTTCTGGCAAGCCGAGGTGCAGCGAGTATCCACCTAGAAACTCTACCCGAACCAAAACTGAAAATCTTGTAAGGGAAAAATCCTGCTGCCCCACTGGACACCGCAGCGATGACACTGTTCGCAAGGGATGTGTGAAATGATTCGCCTGCACAGGGCCAAAGGGGTATTGATGCCAGTAGGCGCGTTGCCTTGCAGGGGGATGTTAGGAAACGAGGATGAAACTGTAATGTGTCTGACGACAAGTTGACACGGTCCTTGTCAAAGTCGGAAAGCTCCCATACTTAGACCCAGAGAGGTATGGGGGTTATCACTTCTGGGACGGTGGACTCACCTACGATCGGAATAGGATCCTAACGTGCGGATTTCCATGAAATTATCATGGCTAACTTGCAACAAGAAAAAACTACCGTAAAATATCTAAGGGCGGGAACTCTGAACGCGCGTAGTCTAAATACTGGCGGATTTAGCGAACTCATTGAGATAGCAAAAAAATACCATACTGACTTAATAGCACTTCAAGAAACCTGCTGGCCGGGCGATTTCGCGTCAATTTCTAAGGATAACTATACTTTTCACTATGGGGGAGCTAAGGGGTACAGAATGGGAACCGTTTTTCTCATTAATAAACGAATTTCGCAAGCGGTTATCGATATTCAATTCATTAACGATCGGTTATCATACATTGTACTAAAGGGTAATTTCAGCAAACAGGTGTTGATCAACGTGCACTGCCCCACCGAGGACAAAGGCGAAGATACTAAGGATCTTTTTTACGAAACAATCGAACAGGTTTTTGACAAGTTCTCAACGTATGACGCAAAAATATTATTGGGAGATTTTAACGCGAAAATTGGAAAAGAACCGATGTATAGGCCTACAATAGGGTC